>APFE030623425.1:0-297843 GCA_000404065.3 Pinus taeda
AATATGGAGGAAAAATTGTATAGCTTTATTAAGATGAAAAGTAGCAAGAGGATTACAACCATATGTTCTGACCCAGCATCATCCTCCAGCTAGAAAGCCCTTCTTCACCTCAATTAAAGCTTATATCACCCAACACTATGAATGTACACCAGAAAACCAACTGCACTTCTCTATAAGATACAAAATTCAAGCCTCTGGATCTTTGTGATGAGGGATCCATATATAGATGATTATAGGGAGGTGAGTCATATTTTGGGGTCTTGATTAGTGTCCTCTCTCTGATAGTTCCTGCTTCCACTTGGAGAGTGATGATCTCTTACTCATCCCTGGTCGAAAACAGAGAGGCAAGTGTCAGAGGGGAAGCTTCTAGAAGATTCCATGATCTTCCACCTCGCATTTTGTCCCTGCCATTTGTCCATTCCCGACCATCGCACCCTATAGAGGAGAAATTCAGTATGCATCACACCTTGTACACTGGGAAGGTGATAGGCATCGCACCCTCTGCACTGGATTTTCAGTATGGTCTCGTTTTGACCATTTATGAGCAGTTTTTAGTGGAGAACTTCTGGGAGATGATGTAATCAGCTGACCTTGTTCCTTTAGGCAATGAAGCAACACTTTTGGGGACTTAGGAGCCCTCAATTTATGTACATTTATGATTGGGGTTGAAGTGCCCAAAAATGTCTATAACATACCCACATCTAGAAAATGGTCATTATATTTTGTCTCATAAAAATATATATAATTTTTTTTCTTTTTAAGTTCATATTAAAAGATCAATTTCTTTTTTTAAAACTCACAAAAACTTAAAAATTGTTACCTATGTCTCTCCATGCCGCATTTGGTGGCAACACTAAATTTGGATCTCCTCAAAAATCCATGTCGACATATGGGTAATCATCGACTGCGATGATATTTTGATCCCACAAGCTGAAAAACTCATCATCGAAGGTCGTTCTGGGCATGTCACCGCCCCCAAGGTGCTTCATCAGGTCCACCCATCTACCAATTCATGGATGTCTAGGGCTAGTGATGGACACTGATACGTTGGGACATAGCCTAGGTACCTTCTCAAAGAATAATGAACACAATATGTTTCCATATCCAAAATTCTTTGTTTGACCCTTCTGTATAGAGGTAAATTGATTGTTCATGTTAGTCAGAAGAGGCGTGCACCAATCAAATACTATGCTAAGACATTCCACTGCTAGGCTCATAGGTACTCATGACGCTTGATGCAGTGAAGTTGACCCATTTACTTGTGCAATGGTAGATAGCATAATCCTCAAGGATATACTTTCCACATGTTTGATTGGAATTTGACTCCAAGTGATAGTCATCCTACAAAAAATTGAAGTTTCAACTGTTAATTTATATGTTAAAAATTTAACTGGCATACATGCGGGTTCCCTTTGCATACATTCACATGTAGGGTCGTTGTATACGTGGGTTACTCACATCCAACCCGCATGTACGCAGAGCTAAATTTTTGGTCATAGTTTCCCATGGTCAAAAATTTGAATAAACTTTTAAAAACTATCATAAAGCATTACAAGTAGGATTTTACGATTACATGGAGACTTTGGGGTGATTCGAGTGGTCCAATTGTTCAGAGGAAAGCTTGCTTAGTTTTGCTCTAAACAGAAATAAAAAAACTATGAGTCCAAAAGTCATTGTGTAACTCTGAAATTGCAAAATATTTTTTCAAAGATTGATTTTGGTCTCATAGATTTTTTGACGTGTGGGCTTGGATTATCGACAGTGCATTGTTTTTACTAGAAATTTTGGAGACTTCTTTGAGATGTTGTTTTGGTCCCATGACCGCTGACCCATCATGGCAGGTATCGTTATCTCGCTAAAATTTATGTTAGAGAAAACCATTTTCTATTGCATCTTGCATACTAGCCTCCAGTCGACCCCATCGTATCTTGGTGAACAAACCATTTTCACTCGCCAATTTGTTTTCTAAATCATGATGCAATGGTAGAGCCATCCTTTACATGGGCATCTTAGTTAGATCCTCACTGACATTGGTTGCCCATGATGTTATACTGAGTAGGCTCGGGATTCCTCTTTAGTGTCGCCATGACTTATGTGTTGAAGACACATTCTCCTTTCTTCCACGCTAATTTCTCGCCTTATACCTTAGAGGCTCCTGTGTGTTGAGTTGTACTGCTGCATTGCATTTTGACTATTTTCACCTTTTCGACTTGATCCAGCTTCACTTGGACTCATGTTTAAGCCACTTAATTGACCATGTATTCTGCAAATTCAACTATGCAATCACTTAGCTTCTGGAACTTGATGCATCCTTTTACCCATGGAAAGAGCATCCCTTTGAGTGTCCATGACCAGTTTCGTCTCCCTGCATTGAACATAGGAATGTTCCCCTCCCAGGAATTAGATCATCTGTTTCTCTGACACTCGTTCTTTCCACTCTATTATAGCATTCTTTTATTCTTTTTCCATCTTAAAGAAAAAGACAAAAAAAAAAAAATTATATATTCCGAAAGGAGTGGGAACGCGATGACATTTCCATATTTTGTTGGCACCTAGAGTTAGTTGTGTCGCCCTTGAACAAAGAACTCAAAAAAAATTCTCTCTGCCATTGGGGTGGGATTTAGTTTGACTTAGGAGTGCCTTAACCTTGTTATTGAGTCAGTACGCCTCCAATTGGTTACCTCTTCCAATCATATGGAGAGTTTTCTTATGCCTCTTGCATGACAAACTTATACAGAGTTATCATATGTTGCCATATAATCATCATTGAGTCTTGCTTTTGTTCAAGGAAAGTAAACCTGATTCGACCTCTTTGCAGTGTCCCTTGACCTATTTTTCAGTTGGCCATCCATAGTTGTCAGTGTCATGTTTGTCATCACATCAGTTATATTGGTCCTTTGCTCGTGCCAGTTTGAAAAGGTCTCTATTAACTTCTTGCTAGCAGGTCTTGTCCTTATGAACTACAACAAATTGCTTTGAGGGCAGGTCTAGAGCTGCACCTTAGCCCTATTTCCATTATTGATAGGTCACCATGTGCTCAGCATCGATCAGTATCATGGATCTTTCACTGAGTGGTTTCCCTTTTGTTAAACATCATATTTAATTATCACATTGAGATTCGTGCAATACCTTGGTTTCCATTTGACCCTATTGGTGGATTCCTCACCTCTGTGTTAGCTTTCATTATTGGTTGGTTTAGAGGGCTTTTATTGTATGCTAGCTACATCTTGTGTATGCTGGAAACATGCTTCAGTTAGGTTACTACATCTTTTTTTTCTGATTCCTTCCACATCATTGGCCTATGGGTTACACTCGTGCTAGATTGATGAAGGATGCCTTAATGCCTTCCTTCTAGCGCATATTTTCCTATTGACTACAACTCATTTTCTCTGAGAAAATGATATAGAGTCCATTTGGCAGTACCTTGGGGTTTGCAGTAATTAGTGGAAGATTCCTTCACTATCGACAGTGGGAAACCATCATTGTCTCCTAATTGAAAAATTCTTTTAAGTGTTCGACTTTAGCTCATTCATTCACACTTGTTAGATTGTACTGGGTACATTGACTCTCATTATCATTATCGGTGAGTAGTCTCATGCTTATTAATGGTATACATCAATGACCAAAGATCAAACGATTTCTCACATGATTGACCTCAGATAATTCATTACCATTATGTAGAAATGTACGCGGTGGTCGGTGAAGACATCGAGTTGCATCAACATGTTTTAGTTCACTTATTAGTTGCTCTTGTTGTTGCTAGTTGACACCATCCACCTTATGTGTTGCAATTCTTGACAGCGACCTCTTATATGCTAACATCCGAGTTGCGATCTAGTATAATTTTATTCCATCATCTTCATTTGGTACCATTAGGATCAGTTTTTGACATCAGTGATCAGCTTCATCCTTCAGCATCATTGATCATCTTCTTATACGTAATATTTAGACATTTACTATTTCGATCACTATCATATGATCCATTATGTACTTTCAGTTCCTTTATACTAGTATACATATTGGATATGCTTATACTTTATATGTGGACATGCTTTATTTTCTTTGAGCATGGGTATGTTGGCCTTAGAAAACAGTTTCTTTCTGATCTCTTTTGATAGCTTTGCAAGCTAAATTCTGGTGAAGTCCTTCTCAGTCTTGTCATGATTCTTTCCATACACTTAATACATTTCAGCTAGCATGTACCCCTCCTGACCTGATATATTAGGGGGGCATATGTTATAGCACCATCTACCACTCTTGGTATATATTATGCTTTGTTTATGGCCTAGGGCAACCCCTCCTTCCATACATGGTCCAAATATATAAAAAATAGTGTTTTATTATCTATACACTACTTTTACCTCAGCTAAAAGCGTGTACATGAAGAGCAGTCAATACCCAAACCACGTATATGTATTAAAAAACTTTAAAAATTAAATTTCCTTAATTTTGGGTGGATTTCACAGATTTTACCTATTGATTACCTCCTGTTGCCCATGGACCAACTATTTCGCAACTAAAAAACTAATTGGGAGAGGTATAAGTAGACCTATATGGGAAGTCCTTTGGGAGGAGAAGAGATAGATTTATTATATTGAGATTATCCCTAACTAATTATGATGAATCCCTGTGCCTCATGCACTTCCCCAAGCATCAGGAAACCCTTGTTTCCTTGATTATAGATATCCTTCCTTTTGCTTGAGATATCATGGTGTTGGTTATGGAAGAAGATTGTTAAAGGCTGGGATAGGATGAATCTGGAGGACGGTTCCGTTTGGAGCTAGAGAAAGACTAAGGTGAATTCTCTCCATGTTATTTATAGCTTACTGCAACAAAATAAATGTTGTCTTGTTTCCGAAATTAACTTTAGCTATGTATCAAATTATGTTTTAATTCATATATGAATGTCCTTTTGATGTATGATCAATCATTTATTTATATGATATAAATTCAATTTCGTGAATATTCTTTACTTCTATACTGTTATGTATGTTCGAATTGAATGATTTTTAGGTTAGAAGAACATCGGGAGTTGAAAAGAGTCTGAACCCTGTGGGACCTACTTGAATGAAGGAAATTTGAGTACGATCACTCTTATGTAGTTTGATAATATAAGAATCTTGCTCGAGCTGTTTGAGTATTTCTTGTTGTAGTTTCTTTCTACTCTGTTGGGGTTCTAACCCAAATCCCTAAGGTGCGTTCACTCGAAACAGTGGGTGTTCATTTGGTTTATTATGGATAAGAAGTTGGAAAAGGAAATAACTAAGGCTTTGGAAAGGCAAAGTGGAATTTTTGGCAGATTTATTTATTAAAATAATGGAAACTATGAGAAGAGGAAGGCGAAGGGTCACATGTTTCATGTGATGAGGAAATTGAAGGAAAATACTAGAAACTAAGGAAAATAGATACCTAATTGATAAAAAGGCTTATGAGGATCAGCTAGTAACCTTTTTTCAGTTAAATTTTGGATCTCTCTCATTATTCTCTCTCTCTCTCTCACCCTTGGACATAGGGTTTTCTTGGAGCACTTTGGCATTGGATCGAGAAAAACAAAGAAGGAAAGAGGAAGGAAGGAGAAAGAAAGGAAGAGCAAGATCAAGAAGCTACAACAAAATTCTTTGCAAATATTAATTTGCATGTGTGTTTTCCTTGCTAGATTTGGCATGCCTAGTATTGCATATGGTTCTTTTTCCATTATGGCATGGGTTTCTCTAGGTGTGACAGTATTTTCAACCTAGACTTTCCATTTCTGAATAGCCATGGTGTGATGGGCTTCTCATGTTTTGGTTGAGATGGATTTTTGAATGGATTCGAAGCTGAGTGAGGTGGATATTTGAAAGGTAGAGAACATGGTGTAGTAACTCTTGACTAAATGGTGGGTTGTGGTAAAGCCATATTGTGTGTTGCCTCAGTGGGCATAGGAATCCATGACTAGTGAATGGTGGAATATAAGGTAAATCCTAGAGGTGGGTGATCTCCTTGAAAACTAGTAACCTTGGGACGGGATATGCGGTAAAGTGTGGAGAGTGGATATCGTTTTAGGGCCTAGTGATCTGATGTGGATTATGGTAAAGATTGAGAGAATAGGAGACAAAAAAATTCCTCAGGGTGTAGGTGGAGAAATCTGGTGGCATCCATTCTTGTTTGGCCTAGTGATCTCATGGATACCATGGTAAAGTTGGATATTACATATTTATTGTGTTGGCCTAGTGATCTGGGATGGATTATGGTAAATCCTGGTTTCTATTCATGAGGGTGAGGTGGTTTAGCCTTGGGATTCCCTGGTTGGTTATTTTGGTTTGAGTCCCACATTCATGCTTGGAATATGGCATGAGGGAGAATGGATGAAGAGATATTTAGCTAATCCATTCTATGGCAAGGTGGAACATGGTAATCACATCCTGAGTTGGATTTTGCATTTATTAATAAGAGGTTCTATCCATGGTATCTTATCTATAAATGTATCAAGGTTTATATGTGGATTTTATGGCCGATGTTTCCTTAATATTTCTGTTGTTGTTATGTTGGTTATAAGCATGTATTATGGAAGTGATGATTTATGGATTTCCTTATGTTTTGAGTTGTAAATGACTGAAAAATGTATTTATGACCTAATAGATGATAATGAAACTAATGATATAAGGGAAAAATGCTTCTTAGCTATTCTCAGCTAAGTATGATACCCCTATACTTAAATATGTTGTTTACACTTGTAGATTACATATTTGTGATATGGTTGAAGAAATTTCTATCATGAATAGTAGGGGCACAGTCAATCCCTTGTTTAAGTAATTTCATTTGTATCGTCATTACCTTGTTATATTTTTTTTATGAAGGTGTCATTTAATTATGGTCAGTGACCTGGGCTTTGGGCCTGAGAAAGTCGATTGAATCCCATGGAGGCTAGCATACCACAAAGAAAACTAGCCTATGGATGTTAGCATGCAATTCTGTGGGAGCTTTGATAGCCCTCTAGACACAGGCATGCCCATATCATGGGAGATTTTGGGAGTTTAATGGTCTAAAACATTACTTGGACCAAGGGGTTGGATATCTAAGAGGTTGGCATGGTCCCTCGTATTTTTTTTATTGATGTGGAAGGTACGTATGGTGTCTTTCCATTGATTCCACTTCCTTAAGGTCATCTAGGAGGTTGAAACCAATAATAGTAGCCTCTAATCACATGTTTATCCTAGTTGGCTACTCACTTGGGCAGATGTGGGAGGAGGGTGTTATGGTTCTGTAATGAGGAAACATTCACAAGAATAGAAAACTCTTAGGGAAATTAAATTAAAACAACATAGGAAACTAGTAAAGGTTGATATATCTCTTCTTCGTGTTTATGCATGTACATGAATATATCATAAAACCTCCATAAATCAATTGATATATATTTCAAGGATGACTTATGGAAACAAAATATCAAAGATGGGAACATTCTCTTCATATACAAAATATTCCACAACTATAGGCATTTATATTGGGATTTTCCATTGTTAAAGTAGAATGACCCTCCTGAATAAATGCTAACCCCATCAAATTATTGGTTCATGGTTGTATATAGAGGATGTTGGAACCCTAAGAGGCCCCTACCTTGTGATAACTAAAAAAAATGAAGTTTCTTATGAATATGTTTGATCGATTATCGACATCAGATTTGGATAATAAACCTACCATAGATTAAAAAAAAAGATGGATGTGGCATAAAAGATACCATATTCATCAAACTCAGCACGACATCATTCTAAAGAAGCCCCTATAGTGTATACACCAACTATCCCTATGCCTCATGAATATATGCCACTAATTGATCCTCCACACCAATTTTCCCACAATCATTATCCATGTAGTACCAAAGGGAGCTTATTTGTCACTAGACTAGGTCGAGGACATGGAATTGGACCTGGAGGCTTTGAGTCTATCAGAAATATATAAGGTTTGGAAATTTAAGGATCCATTTACTTTCAAAGAACACCAACTTTTTTTGCAAGGAAAATCATATATGAAAATATCATTCCGTTGTAATATATTTCGAGGGACACTAAGGAGTAATAGTGATATTGTGGAATTAACAAGAGGAAAATTGATAAATATGTTTGTGACACACTAAGTAATGGAAATATAGGTCCATATTGTTGGCTTGGGAGAGAAATATCATTTTTAAAATGGATATGGTATGAATATCCCATATGAAAAAGAAAGGTTTGTTTTTGTTAGATATAAGAATTTTGTGATACATAATTTAGAGACCAATCCTCCGGATTAATCACATTGAAAGTATTGGGTCGATGTTTCGAACCAACTAATGTGGTTCATCCTCAAGACAACGTGAGAAATCAATCGATTTGAGAGAATAAATAGCATGGATGCATCATTGTTCATGGTTCGCCACTCAGAATTGGCCATTGGTGAAATAAAATTATTTAGTTAGAAACTAGTTGTTATGTAGTAAATAATTATTTATTATGGAATTAGTTGCAATTTATTAATTAAATAATAATATAATTTAATAAAATAATATTAAAAGCAAGGGTTGACCTGGTCAACAAGAATTAGGAAGAAAACTAGCTATTTAAATAGTAATATTATGTAGAAAACTAGTTGTTATAATAAATAATTAATTTATATATAATTTTCAATAATTAGTAAAACATATAAATTAGTTGTGTAATGAATAAATTAGTTGTAGATAATGAAAATTAATATATCAATTCAAATAATATTCAAGAATAATATATAATTTTATTAGTTAGAGATGGTTATGATATAAAATTTGTTCTTAATATATTAATGATTTATATAATAATATTAGGTTAATAATCTATATCTAAAATCCTATGAACTAAGCTAATTATTTAAAATATTTCTTTTAAGAATATTCGGTTAAAACTAATAATTAATTAATTTATATATTAGGTAACAACTAGTTGTTATGTAATGAATTCACTGTTATGAAATAAATTAGTTATAGATAATAAAAATTAATATATCTTTATAGTTTTATTAGTTAGAGATTGATGGTCATGATATAAAATAGGTTCCTAATATTAATGATTTATATTATAATATTAGGTTAATAATCAATATTTAAACCTCTATGGCCTAAGCTAATTGTTTAAAATATTTCTTTTAAGAATATTCAATTAAAACCTATATTTGAATTAGGTATATTCTAAAAACTCAAAATTAAGAACTAAAATTATATCAAAACTCTAATATGGATTATAAGCTTGAGGAAAGCTCACCTCATTGAAAGGAGGAAAGCACAGGAAGGAGGAGAAAAAAAATAAAAATTGAGGAAGAAAACACCGAAATGGGGAGGAGAGGGTAGAAGCATTAAGAGGTGAAATCTGGGATCCAGATTTTATTTAATTTCCATCCATCATCCCTATTAAGGGTTTTGGCATGCCTCTCAACCTCAATCACTTCCCTGAGCTTCCTATGGTCGAAATGACCAATCTTAGCAATGACATTATATTCTTCAATGTATACATGGTGCTTAGATTTCTTAGCATCTTCCACAAGGGCTAATGTGTGGGAATGATTATGTCTAATGTCAGTCGCATGCTCACTAAACCTCTACTTAACGGACCTTCTAGTTTCTCCAATGTAGGGGATACCACATGAGCAAGGAAGAAGATAGACCCCTTTTGAGTCCATTGGGTCAATAGGGTCCTTAACCGACCTAAGAGAATTTTTAATGGTATGGATAGGTTTGAAGGAAGAAGAGACATTAGTCTTCTTAAGAATATGGGAAATCCTATCTGTGGTTCCTTGGATATGTGGGAGATGAACCTTAGAGATAGGATCAGAAAGGGTGGGTTTAATCTTCGTTTCTTTGCTAGCTTTGTGAAAGGCCTTAAGGCTATGGAATTTTCTATACCCATTATTTTCAAAAACCTCAAGAAAAATGAGATTTCTCTTGATAAAGGTGGTCATCATCGGAGATACTTAGAGCATGAGTGGTGAGAGCGATGATAACCCCAAATTTCTGACCAAGGAAATGAAGAGAATAGGCATGGAGGTACTGTTCCATGTGAGTCTTCTTTCAAAAAATCTAGTCACACATGAAACCATCCTCCCTCCTAGAAAGGAGGATGTCAAGAAAGGGAAGGCAACCATTCTCCTCAACTTCCATGGTGAACTTGATGGAATCTTATTGATAATTTAGATGCTTGAGAAACAAATATAGTTTCTCTCATTTGTGAGGCCAGATAACACAAGTGTCATCGACGACCCTCTTCCATTTTTTAGGATGGTATTTGGCAAAAGCAATAGCCTTGGTCTTAAAATATTCCATAAATAAGTTTGATACAATGGGGGTGAGAAGGGAGCCCATCGCAACACTGCACGTTTGTTCATAGAATTCGCCCTCGAAACTAAAGAAAGTGGAGATGAGGCAAAGGCCAACTAACTTGGTAGTGTCTTTATCAGTGATATGATTAATGATATCAGTGGCTTCTTGGATGGGGATTTTGGTGTATAAAGAGACAACATCAAAGCTCACTAATAAATCACCAAGATCTAGCTTGATATATTTCCACTCTTGAATAAAGGAGGTACAGTCTTTCACAAAAGAATCAGTGCATCCAACAAGAGGTTTGAGCTTCTGAGCAAGGAATTTGGAAAGAGGGTAGGTTGGTCTGCTTATGGTATTAACGATAGGTCTCAACGGAGCACCAGATTTATGAATCTTTGGAAGACCATAGATTCTAGGGGTAAGGGGGTTGCTCTCGATGATATTTCTTGAAAGTGGATTGAGAGATGGATCTGCTTTGATCGTAGAAGAAACCTCTTTTGAAATGGACTGAAGGGGATTTTTATTGAGCTTGATGTAGCTCCCAAATTTAGAAATATGATCCGCCATTTTGTGGACATAATAAGATTTATCAAGAATGACAACAACTCCACCTTTGTGTGCCCTGAGGACGACAATGTCAAGTTCATCCCTTAGGGACTTAAGGGCCAGAAAGTTGGCCTTGCTAAGGTTTTTCTTAGAAGGTTTAGCATTCCTAAGAACAATTGCAGAATCAATAACCTAGACTACCAAAACAATCTCCCCATATCCATGAATTTACAGAGAATATTTTAACCTAATTAAGTCCTAGGATGTGAAGTAAGGGGCAATTTCGTGAATGGATATGGATATTTCTTTGTTCCAAGAAACCATAGAATGCCTAAGCCTCATTAACATAGAAACCATAAATGGGGTGTATACATGGAATAATAGGTATGGAGACCATCAACGAATTTCTTTCAAGCAAGATGGATTCCTTATTTTGGAGACTATTATGTCTTCTTATATATTTATTGAAGCATCTATCGTCCCCAACCATGAATAAAATGATGGAGAAATCTACATCTAAAGGCTTTCCCTTGCAATCGACCATTCCAATTTCAGAATTTTTATCTTAGACATATAAAGTTCTTTAAAAATTCAAAAATGGTGGGAAAATATAAGGAACATCAAACACTCAACAATGTTTTCTCTATATAAAAATATAAAACACATTAGATGAAAATTAAAAGGATGGAATAAACAATGGTTTCACAACATATTAGAAGAGGAACATAACTGAAAGCTTCAAATATAGACATACGGTATGAGGCTATAGTGAATGGTCATACAAAGGACCTAATTAAGGTGGAGTAAGAACCTTTCTAGGAAATATAAGTGTGTAGGAAGGAGGAGGAAATATTGTTAGGGAAAAAATCCCATATTCGGTGGATGAAGAAAAGGAGAAAATAACACAACCTTTTTTCATAAATCTTTTTTACAACATAAACATCATAATCAAATTTCCTCTCTAATAGGAATAGATGGCCACAAGAATAAATGAGATTTAATATGATGATTCCATCCCCAAGGATAAATATTTTTTGAGGGAAACATATAAGAAAACTAGTTTTATTAACAATATTTTCATCTTATCTCCTTATATGTTGTAAAATGTGAAGTGTAGACAATTGTTGGATGTGGAATTAAATTCCACATCCAATGAGTACCCACTCTAAGTAATTTTGACTAGACACAAACCAAATTTGGTTTGGTTCTACTGAAATGTATGTAGAGTGGGTACTCATTGAATTTGGATTTTAATTCGACATCTAGAAAGTGTTTACATTTGGTATTTTAGTAAACCTATAAGGAGATAGGTTGGAAATACTATAAAAAAAAATATAGTTTTCTTCCTTTTCTTTTAAAAACCCATAACTCTCATTCTATTATTTTGCTCAAGATACCTATTTTAGACCTCAATGTTTCCCTAATTATTTTTCTAAAAATACATGTGAGATGGAGACACGTGGAGATATCAATTCATTCATTCTTCCCATTTTTAAGTTTAACATTAATTCATTAAAGGTTCAGAATACCACTATCCAAAGTGATCTCCATCTTCTCTTATGTTCTTTGGATGATCAATTTCCCTCTCCAATAATAGGAAATGGATTATAGACTTAATACCTCATCTATAGGATATGGTATCAATTTATCTCCTCAAAATACAATGTCTTATAAACTCCTTAGTGTATGGAAATTCTCTATCATGGGATTCTCGGCCTTTACCTAATGGTTGACTATCTTTAAAGGTATATCCTATTAGAAGCATTATTCTCTTTCTTCTAAAGATGTTTGGTTTCTTATTACGCACCTTGATACCTTGAAATATATTTGGTTCCATTAGTATAAATTGGGTAGGATCCTCAACCTAGTTAATGACTTATTTTCTAGTTTCCTTTTTTATGTCAAGAGTTTTAGCTATGTCATCACCTTTGATTTCCTCACTATTTGTGTATTTAGTTAATCCTTAAATAATATTTTCACCAACAAATGGGTTTTCATTCGCTATTGGAGTGCATGTATTCACAACCTATTCCTCTTCTTATGGTAAGTCCATAACATTCTATTTACAGGTAGGTTTAGGAATCATAACACACTACCTATCCTTCTTGCATGAGAACTCCACCAGGTCCTCTCTTGCAAGCATATGTACACACTACAAAATCCTTATCTAGATCAGGAATCTTTAGCATTTATGCATGTGTCAAAAACTTCTTTAATCTGCTCAAAACTAGCCTCACATTCTTCTTTCCATTCGAACTTCTTACCTTTTCATTGTGATGATGTGATAGGATATGCAATGCATGAGAATTTCCTGATGAACCTCTTGTAATAACTTGCCAATCCCATAAATGATTTGACCTCATCCAAATTCCTAGGAGTTTTCGACTCCATGATAACCCTTATCTTTTATGGATCCACTACTATGTCATGCTTGGAGACAAAATGCCCCAAATAATGTACCTCTATCTCAAATAAGCCACACTTGCTAAGTTTAGCATACAACTGATTCTTTCTTAGAAACCTCAACACTGCTGCTAAATGTTCAGCATGCTCTTCCTCATTTTTAGAATATACCATTATGTCATCAATCAATATAATAACAAAGTTGTCCAGGTAAGGACGCAAAACACTATTCATCAAACAAATAAATTTAGTTGGAGCATTAGTCAAACCGAATGGAATAACGAAAAACTCATAATGCCCATATGTGATCCTAAACACAATCTTGAAGATATCCTCTTCCTTGATGCATACGTGATGGTATCGCGATCTGAGGTCGATATTAGAGAACATTGTTGCTCCCTTTAGCTGGTAAAATAAATCATCAATCCTTGGCAGAGGGTATTTGTTCTTGATCATTACTTTGTTGAACTTCTTATAATCAATGCACAATCTAAGATTACCCTCTTTCTTCTTTGGGAACGACACTAGTGCACCCCAAGGCAATACACTTGGCCTAATGTACCCCTCATGGAGCATCTCCTTCAACTAAAAATTGAACTCAACCAACTCATATGTTCTCATATTCTAAGATGCTTTTGATGCTGGATGCACCCCTAACACTAACGCAATAGAGAAATATACCTCCCTGTGAGGTGGAAACTCTATAATGTCCCCAAGGAATACATCCTGAAACTGCCACAAAACTGAGTACCTGCTCATCTTCATCCTCAAACTCCTTACCCTTGTCACTAGAAATGTGCACTGCAAATATCATACAACCTTTTTGGTGATTATTCTTAGCCTTCATAGTGGTAATGATCCTCACTTATGTAGTTTTCTTCTTTCCTTGCAAATTCCTCTTTTCCCCACTATCATCCACACACTCAATGGCCTTGTCGAAGAAATCCACTTTGGTTCTTTGAAGGTATAGCCAATCCATAGCAAAAAGCATGCTATACTATGCCAATGGAAACACATTCAAGTGTGATGCTACAGGAATACCATTTAACTCAAATGGATAAGCTCTTAGCCAATGGTGAACTCACTTATTTATACTTGTAGCCAACTATACCAACCAATATTCTACATGCACTTCTTTTCTCAAACCATAGTTATCCACTAGTTCAGGATTAATATAACTATAGTTAGATCTACGATCAATCAAAATAGAAACAAATTCATCACAAAGCTTACAGTCAATCTCAATGATCGATTCTTGATGATCCGCCTGCCTCTTGAACACAACTACATAAATTTGAGGAATTCTATGATGAACATCACCCAATGTATGCACCTCTTGAGCACTGTAGATTTAGGGTCTACCATGACTTTGATATTGTGGACAATCCTTCTTACGATCATCCTTACCACATATCCAACACTGCAATGTTTCTTTACCACTGCCTCTAGCCTACATTGAATCTCTTGTAAGGAACTGCATTTTATTTTTCACTTTTGAGGCATTCCTCACTTTGGTGAAAATTTTCCTTTGGCTTTCTCATTTTGTTCCAAGTCATGCTCAAGCTCAGCTTTGCACTCTAACCACTCATAAAAATGCTTCAACTTTTGAATGGTCTCCTCCAACAATCTAAGCTCATCAAACTCCATCTAGTCCCTCTATTGTATTGGCAGTCCATTGATGCATCTATGAACCTTGGCCTTCTCCTCCCTGAGTTAAGGCTCATATCTCAATAACTCCAAAAACCTGCTAGTATACTCATCATCTACCATAGATCCCATCCCCAACTCATAAACCTCCTTATCTCTGTCATCATAGTACCTCTCCAATAAGTAATTCTTCTTGAAGAGCGTTTCAAATGCATGCCAAGTCAAATCATCTTCATCAATACTTTTGACATTCTTCACATATTCCCACCAAATATCTTATTTACCTTTGAGACTGAAAAGGGCTATCCTTGCTTTCATTTTTTCTGAATAATCATTGAATTTAAAGAATTTTCTCATACCACTCTGCTCATTTGATGCATAGGAATATTCTATGTAGTCTACCATCTTGCTATCCATTTGGTTTCTTTCTTGCAAGACATATTATGTACGAAAACCAATTACAATAAACAAATTTACCTTAGCATAATTTGGGGAGGATACTGATGAGCCTCAGTATTGCAACAAGAATGTTGCAACTACCAAGGCTACGAATTTTAATTATCAACCTGGGGTTCATACAAACATTAGAGGTATCAAAAGTATATGTGCAGCATGCAATATGTCCTTCCTTTATTGTCACGATCTAATGGATTTCATGTAATGAAATCAAATCCTAAACTAATTTCATAAATGTGAATTTTACTTTGGAAAAGAAATTAATCCTAAGAAAGAACAAGAAATTGTAATTGAAATCCTAAGAGCATGAATTCAAATAAATAGGTCATTATTCAATATTAAGGTAAAGAAACCAATATTTTTGAGCAAATCTGGGCAAGTATATATAGACTCGAAGAGTACTAGAGGAAACAATAGATTTACTACAAGAAACTGTAATTCAGTTAATCACCAAGAAAATCAAACCCAAATTGGATGGGACAAATTATTTTATTTACTAGGATTTCCTAGGTCTCCATTCAAGGTGGAATCACTCAAAAATACCTCTGTAAATCCATTCTAAAAAATAGCAGAATATTACAAGACTAAAATCTAAAAAATCAAGACCTATGTGATCTAGTAATAAATGGCTAACCTAATCAATTGAAAATGAAATAGGGTATTTTTTTTTATGAACTAGATTTTTTTTTTGATCTAATGCAATTGGAATCAAGTCAATTGGAATCAAGTCAATTGAATCTCTTTAGCATGCTCTAAAGAATAGAATAAATTTACTATTATTTGTCGCAAGGGACTTCCATAAATCTAGATTTGGGAATAAGAAAACTAATCCAAGTAGCTCAATAATTAATATGACCTACCAAATTTGTTCCAATGATAAAATTTTGTTTTTGTTCCAATAAAATAACTTAATTCAACCAATTAACCCAATCCTACAACAATAAATCAATAATACTAAATGCCAAACTAGAATAAAACAAGAATAAGGGATGCATGTGAATAAGAAGTAAAAGGAAGGGAAGTAAATTATCCAAAAGGGCTCTGAGGATCTTACTATGGCGAAGCCCAAGGAAAATCAAAGTCCTATGATGGAGACCAATATTTAAAATTTTAACATGTCAGCAATATTCATTATTTCCATCAATACAATTACATCCCTGTAGAAAATGAAAGTGAAGCTACAAAAATATGAGTTCTCTCCACACGAGGACTAATAAAAATCAACCCCTAAATGAAAATTTGACTTGGTAATTATACAAAATGATTAGGAATTATTCCCCATGAAAGGATGAATCTTTCCCCACCAATATCCCTTGATTTGTGAATCTGGTTCCAATACTAGGAGTGCATTAAATGCCAGGGAACACATTCCTATATTTTCTCAATCATTAAACATCCACAATATGTTCCATAATTCTAGAATATCTTATTCATTTTACTTAATATTGATCCTCCTATAGTAGGCAGTAGGTCCCTAGATTATATCCTCCAAATCTCCATAATTTTCCCAATATTCTCACAATATTTGTTAGGAAACCATCTCACAAAAAATATCAAAAGATAGATCAACGCCTTAGAATTCAGCCTCTTCGAGGGGCAACCTCCTTTAAATTACACAAATGAACAATTCTTGGATGATTCAAATGATAAAATTTCCTTTCTATATATAGGAGTCTAAGGGGACACAATATAACCAAGCCGACCTAACAATGATAATATAAAGGCACAAAAATAACAATAGTGGGAATCTATGGGACATAATAATAACAATATGGGGACAATAGGGGCACAACAATAACAATAAGAGATATAATGACAATAGTAATGGGGGCACCACTAGTATTATAGGGACCTAACATGCCCCTCTCCTTCAAAAAAGTGGTGTCCTCAACGCTTAAGTAGTTCTAGGTGATTCTGTATAAAATTCTCATCCTCCCATGTGTAATCTTCAACAGGTAAGTTCTTCCACTTGATGAGATACTCTAAAATTGATCAATTTCATAGTTGTGGAGTTCCTCTTTATTTGAATGCTTCAAGTTTTCATATGATTTTTCCTTCCTCATCAAGTTCTCGCAATATTGTTTGAACTGGAATCTTGTCACCTATAACCTTCTTTAAGCATGAAACATGGAAAACTGGGTGCACTCGGGAAGCTGCAAGAAATTCCAATTTGTATGCCATAGTACCTGGTGAGCATCAGTATTGCAGTGATAATGCTGCAACTTCTGGGGCTTCCTACTTTATTTTTATCAACCCGGTAGTTCGTAACAAACTTGGAAGCGACGGTGTTCTATGCATAAGTACTAGCTCTTACTGCAGGCTATCACTTGGTCAGCTGGAACAAGATCAGTAGGAGCTCAAGCCAATTGCTATGAATTTCCAAAAGAAGCTTTTAACTGTGATGAAATAAAGCAAACTCTACAAAGGTTATTCTACTTGCAGAAAGAGAAAGAAGATTGGAGTGTAATGCAAACCCTAGCAAACCTTAATTTTTCCAACTAACCCTACTTTTGCAGAAAGAGAGGTGAGAACCCATGAAATGAATGCCATTACATACTGAGAGAGCATACTACATATATTTAAGCTATTTGTAGAAGAAAATGAGAAAATAACATCTTTTTGAATTTTTAAGTATTTTATGTGAAGTTGTTATGTACACAATTTATCTGTTTGTGGTTGTGGCAAAGATTTGGTGGCGATGGAAGGTGACCTTGGGATTTTTAGAGGTCTAGGAAGGCGTGGAGGGGTCCTAAGAAGCCTCTGGTAACCTTTTGGAGACTTTCTCTGTGATCTGACTTCAAAAAGTCACTTTCAGGAAATTCTACAAGAGGTTGTGAGGGATCTACAGGAGGATCTACAGGAGGGTGCCGAGAGCTTTTTTAGAGGTTTTGAAGTAGGAAAAATGGTGGGAAAGGGTAGCTGAATAATAGAGGGGTGTGTTAAGGTGTTTGAATTTCATCAAGGATGATTAGGAAAAGAAATTATGGTTGGATTTGCTCAAGAGGCGAGAAGAAATCTTATGAGAAAAATGTAGAAATCAGGGTAGATTTGTGAAGGGCAGTGAATGACTTGTGAAACCTATAAGAAAAGAGATGATGATGGATGCTTTATTGATGTATTATGAGAAGAGGTGTATTATAAGAGAGCTGCACATCTAAATACTGAAACTGTGCAAGAAAAGAACTAGTTGTATTAAAAAATAGAACTGTATCTCATGTTAACCTAATTCTGACCTAGAAACATAAAATGTTGAACAATGTTATATGAACAGGAAATCATGGAAAGACTTTTACTGCAAAAACTGAAATGAACTTGGAAAAATGGATCTAAAGCAACACATTAACCTCTGAATAACACTATAACACTAGAAATTGCATGGAGGAAGCAAAACTGTGTATGTACGGCAACAAGCAGATCTTAACCTCAATTCATGGTTCCCAGAAGAGGAAAGGAGGTCAGGATCTATTGATGACCTTTTTGTATCTTTCTCTTGCCACCATTCAACCTACTTCAGCAAACTGAAATGGAAACATCTATGTAAACCACAAAAACAACCTATTCTAACCAAAGAACATAAAATCTATCTAACAAAAACTAACTCATGAGTTGAAACAAAACATATAAGTACAAACAAGAGGTGTTGGGTAGGTTGGGTTGGGCCCTAACCCAAGAGCTTCAGCCTTCTAAAATAAATCAGAGATGGCTTGGAAAATACTCCATCTCCATTATCAAAATAATAGTCACATTACATCAAACTGTTCACAAAGTAAGCTTGAAAATGAGCTCAGCAAGAGTTGCAAAAAAGTGTGAAAATTTGACTAACATCCAATTAAAAAAACTAAGCACCTAAGCCCTTCTATTTATACAACTGGAACTTCCAACAACTCTCCTACAGTTAAGGAGGCTTGGCTCCCAAGACTAGAGATAGATAGCAGTTCTTTTTCACTTGCTCGGCTGTCCGTTTGATGAATGGATGTGTTTGCTTGTGCTTCGAGCTTTCTGAAGGAGGATTCAAGGTAGGGAATCATAAATGAGGGGGACACCCTCCTACAAATCCTCTCCCTTGTTTTCCTCGAATATTGGCTGCCAAATGCTCATTAAACCTTTGACTTGGTCTCAAAATTAACCAAAACTCTGCATAGAGCACACATTAGACTTCATGGCATAATGACTAACCCAATCCACTCTATTGGCATAAATATAACCAAAAACATGCAATAAACTAATGAAAATGGTGGATTAAGCTTAGTTAGGAGGCAAGATGAGCCCATATAATTACCCATTTATGGGGCTCATCATCACCCCCTATTGAATGTGTTGCTTATCATGTAAGAAACTAGTCCATATCTTCATCTTTGATGGCCCTGATGGCCTCCCTGACATCCCATGCCTCTAATGTAAGATCCTCTTCCTTATCATGGAACCCAGCCTTTCTATCCACCTCCTCCCACTGCTATTTTTCTTCTTCCTCCTTTGTGCCCTCTAGTAGTCCTAGCAGCAGTTGGGGACTCAACTTGAGGCCAACCCAATGGGCCTTCAAGCTTTGCATAGAGTGATTATATAGTGGCACTCTCCTTAATGCTTCCCTCATCCTGTTTGGGGAGTGATACTCCCTAATCTGTAAGCTGTGTGGCAATGTGTTCCACCTTCTCATGCAGGCATGAATGCATTCATCTCCAAGTAATCTCTCCATGTCCTCAAAATGTGCAATATCTTGGGCTTGATCATTGATATACTTGGGGGCACTTTAAGGATCAGATGCAAGTTGTTGGTGTGTGCTAATGAGAGCCATAGGGTCTGATAGCTCTGCTCTAATCATCAGGGGCTCATTTGTTCTTTTTCCATCAACTTCTTGATTTATATGGCCCTTTTCTCCTCATGACTCATCCAAGATGCCATGGCCATCAGCTGCAAGTCCCCTAACCTAGAATTAGGGTCACATAGGTTCTTATCATTGAGGACCATGTTATGTAAATAAAACTTTGCCAACTTTGCCTTGTCTTCTATTGAACTGTAGTCACATAGGTCCTTGAACTATCGATAATCCTGAAAAGACATGGTGCCTCTCTGGGTCAAGGTTTTGATCTGAAATTGTAGCCACTGATCTTTGAGGTATACCCCATATGATTTGGCTAGTTCTATACATTGTAGTGCCTCCATAGCCTAGCTGGTCATGCATGCTAACTGGGTTTCCATTTCTTGCAGTTTTTTTTTTAACATTTCATTCTCTGCTTCCAAGTGTGATCTTCTAATGGCTTCTGTGTGTCTTATAGTGTTCAATTCCTTGCCCATTTCTCTCAACTTGTTTTCCATGTGCCCAATGTCTTCCACCCCTTCGGACTTGGTGATCTGCATCCATCTATGGCTCCTTACCCTTTATTTTTCTAGTTCAAAAAAAAGTGGGACTGCAAAATTCAGTGGAATAATTTTCCCCCCTTCAAGAAGGTTGTAATAAGAGCCTAAACTAGGCTGGGCGTTAGGTTTTGGTATCTCTGTTGCCTCATCCTTCTTTTGGGTCTGCTCCTCTGCCCTTTTCTCAAGATTCTCAGTCTCCTGTAGCTT
The DNA here is from genome assembly GCA_000404065.3 of Pinus taeda. Taxonomy (NCBI): domain Eukaryota; kingdom Viridiplantae; phylum Streptophyta; class Pinopsida; order Pinales; family Pinaceae; genus Pinus; species Pinus taeda. The sequence continues at coordinate 20,915 of APFE030623425.1, forward strand.
TGTCAAGGTCTCCTATAGAGTGGCTTGCGCCTCCTGTAGGACTGTTTTAGAGTCCTATAGTTTCATCCTCTCCTTCCAAGTGGACGATCTAGGCCTTCCTCTTTCATAAGTAATGGGGGTTTTCGATGGATATTCCTCCTTTCTAGCAGTAGGGGAATCTTCAATGATGATATGCTCTTTTGAGGGTGGTTGTGGCTTCCCTGTTTTTATTCTTGTACTTTTTCAAGCCCTGAAATACATGGATGATTTCCTTTTTCTCTTTTGTTTTGGCTTAGCTAGGGTGCTAAGTGCAGCAAGAATAGCGACTGCTTCCCTCTCTAGTGTCCCAGGAGACACTTATGCCTTCTTTGCTTCTTTTTCTTCTTCTTTTGTCTTTTCTACCTCTGCAAGTTTTGTTTCTTCTGTCCCTGTTTTGATTTCCTCCCCTTCTTGTTCAATTTTTACCCTCTATGTTGTAGCCTTTTTCTTCTCTAATTTAGTCTTTTTATTTTTTGATTTAGGCTATTTATTTTCTAATTTAGTCTTTTTATCTTTTATCCTAGGTTCCTTCTTCTCTGCGTTGGTCTTTCCCTTCTCTGTTTCAGGTTTTTCCTTCTCTATTTTGGTCTTTTTCTTTTCTGCTCTAGTCTCTTCCTTCCCTGTTTTAGGTGCTTCCTTTTCTGTTTGGGTGTCCTCTTCTTCTATTTTGGTTTCCACCTCATCTTCCCCTTTTTGGTCTACCCCCACACTTTTAGATGGACTGAGGTCATATGTGAGGGCTTTTATATCAACCTCTCCTACCATATTCCTAAAAATATCCCTGGCTATGGGGATTGTGAAGGTGTGGAGGGCCTCTTCCACTGGTATTTTAATTAGCCCATGGTGAGCCAATTGGGCTGGACCTCCTGCCTTCAATTTAATGCTAGAATCTATTAGGGACTGGACGAGAAAGTAGGGAATACTGATTTTTTGAGGTGCAGGAATATCCATGCCATATCTCAACTAATGCAAAAGTTTGAAATGGTACACATAAACTATGTTGTACCTTCCTTCACAGGAGATGTACTTGATAATTCGATAGCTGACCTCATCCGAAGGGTAAGGTATGCTTGTTCTCTTGATGCCATTTTTGTCCTCTATAGGATGCTCATTTGGCTAGAAGAAGGTTTTCTTAGCAACTTGACCCAGTGGTTTTTCTTCCTTGCTCCAGGATAGTCCAAGTGGGAGACTGGTAACCCTACTGATGAACTCTAGGGTGATTTCCATGGTGAGACCCCTGAAACTAACAATGGCATGGGTTTTTGAGTGAGGTACCAAGGACAAGGCAAACTCTTGTGTCACTTCTTCATCATACCTACGAAGTTTTTCAAAGAATGGTATCCAATTGGCTCTGGTAAATAAGGCTACTACCTCGGGGTGTTCATGTAGCCTGGCTAATTTTAGAGGTTCCTTCCTCATAAATCCCCCTATCATTATGTTTAGAATCTTTTGGAATATCGCAAGTGAAGAAGGAGACAACAATTTTCAACAAAATTAGGAAACAGAGGAAAAAACTGTGTTTTTCTTTAAGAAACATGCAGACTTCTTTAATGCAATTTCTCTTCCTTTCAGGTTTAATTCTTTATAAAATTGCATCACTTCCTTGTATATGTGAGTACCAAGGTGGAGAAGGAGCCAATACTTCAGAAACAGAGGATAGATAAAAACTGTGTTTTTTTTCAAGAAACAGGCAGAACTTTTGAATACAATTCCTCTCCTTTTTCAAGCTTAATCCTTCCTTAAAATCAAATCACTCCTTGTATATATGAATATGCACAGCGAGTTTGTACCAAGCCTACCTCTTCGAGCCTGAATTTGAATGAAAATCCCATTTTTCCTGCTGCAATATTGCTTATTGGCCCTCCTGTAGAAAGGTCTCCTATAGGACCTGTTACTGCTCCTATAGAACCCAATAATGTTCCTATAGAACCTAATAAGCGGAGGAGTTCTGAAAATAATAGAGAGTGATGATTTTGAGGTTCTGGAGGTGGTAGGGAGCTCACTATAGTCGAGGGAACGATGATAAAAATGGAAACAAAGGTGGTAAATAAGCTCGAGAGAGCATACTTATGCTTACTAGAGAGTTTTCCGTCAACGAGGTGAGGTGGAAGAATAGGTATGTTACCATTGGTACCCACTGCAGTGTCATCATGAGACTTTATGCTTTCTACTCACAATCACTTCCCATCATTTTCATTGGAGTTCAAAACATCCACCACTACCTATCTTTTAGATTTTTCATGAGTTGTCTAGACACACGTGCAGTGTGATCTTCGGAGCGCGATCGAAATAGACGAGGGTGGCCATTTAACTAGCCACCTTTCTAGTTTAATCTCAACCATTCCATTTGCTTATGGAGTTTCAAATTATACAGATGCAATAGAGGAACAGGTTTAGACACTTACCTGCAAGTCGAAATGTTCATGCTACAATGCTGCTAAGCTTTGTTGTTGTTGCATGCTCAGACTCCGGTGCTGCATATGTGTATTCCTACTGTGATAGGCTTGTGGCTTTTTGATATGTGACTTAGTTGCTTTGTACAGGTGTTCTCTAGTTGAATCTTGCTTCGTACATCTTCTTCATACTCGTGGCTGCACCTATTTTGCTGTTGGAGCTTGATTTTAAAGGGGATCAGCTGCTACAACAATCCTATAGGAGCTCCTGTAGATTCTTCACTGTCTAAAAATTTTTAGTTGAGGCTTATGCAAGGGGTTGTGAGGAGGCTATTGAATACTCTGATGGAAATGGAGAAGTATCTGGTAGGCTATAGGTGAGTTGTAGTGGTGTTGTCTTTTTTTTTCTTTTCTTTTTTTAAAAACAAGTTTCTGTGTTTTATTTGCAGGAAGGAAAGAAATAATTGGAAATGAGGTGGTGTAGGTGTGGGATGGAGGGTTAGGATGGTGGATGGCTATAGGATGTCCTACAGGCTTTCTATGAAAATTCCCAGCTCTTCAATCACCTTTTTAACTTCATTCTGAGTTCTCTGTGATTTCTACAAGAGCCTCCTATAGAGCACACAAGGCCTCCTGTACGATGCACAGTCTTTAGAAAAAACACCGAGAGATGGGAAAAGAAATCAGAAATGATGGAGAAGAGTCCAAAGGATGTGTAATAGGCTTTGTGGCATGCCCCCTTGCTTCCTATGGTCCATCTGCAACTTAAAATGCACTCAAAAAGTCAATTTCCTTTTCCTTTTTCTCTGTTTTTTTCTTTTTCTTTTTTTTTTAAAGCCAACTAGGGTGCCTCCAAGAGGTTTTCACCTTATTTTCCTACCCTAGATGCCTCCAAGGGAGGTTTTCACCCAGGGATATTATTCTCTCTCTTTTTTTGTTTTTGTCATCATTGGGCTGCCTCAAAAGAGGTTTTCAACCCAATGATGGGACTCGAGCACCTCAAGGAGGTTTTCACTTGAGTCCTTATTATTTTTTTTCAGTCAGTGGGTGGAGTGGAGGTTGAGACTTGCTCCACTACCAACATTGTTTTACTCAGATCTTTAGTGAATTCTTGCTTGGAGAGGGGCTTCTTGTAGATTTTCAACCTATGCCCATTGACAAGCATGGGGATGGCTTCCTCATCAATGATTCTAATTAGAACTGAACCATTGTAATTGCATTTCTCTAAGTGTAGGGTCTCAGCCATCTTGTCCTCAGATTTCCCTTGAAATCTTTATACCTCGAGTAATAGAGCAGCGCCCAATCACCTTCTTGGAATTGCTTGTCCTTGATATTTTTGTCATGCCATACCTTCCTCTGAAGTTGGACTACCTCTGTGTGGAGAAGGGCCTGCAATATTTGTTCATCCAATCCATTTAGCTAGAGTAACCTTTCCCTTTTTGCATGGTTGAGATCTAGGTCCAGTTGAGCCGCCATCCTTAGTGTATTGTATTCAATTATATTGACAACAAAGCCTTATTTGCATAGACCAGTTCATAGGGTGTGAACCCTGTGGTGGTCTTCCATGTGGTGTTGTAGGCCCATGTGGCCTCAACTAGTCTATTTGCCCAATCTTTTCTGCTGCTACTCACTACCTTGGTCAGAATTCCTTCCAAAGCTCTGTTAGTGACTTCCACCTACCCATTGGCTTGTGGATGGTAAGGGGTGGAATTCATGTTCTTGATTTTATGATGTATGAGTAGGTCTTCAATCAAATTGTAAGTGAACTCACTATCTTGATCTGTAACCAGCTCTCTTGGATCTGGTTTGTTCATTAGATACCTTATTGCAGCATGATTGGTGTGTACAAAGGTTTGATAGCCTGTGATGTAATTTCTGAATTTATTTAAGGAACGTACTACAACTAGGAATTCCTTTTCAGTTACTGTGTAGTTTAACACTGCCTTTGACAATTTTTTACTTATAAACTATATTGCATAAGGTAGCTTTTCATCAACTTGCCCTAAGGCTACTCCTATTGCTTTGTTCAAGGCATCTGTGTGAACGTGGCAAGGTAGGGCCCAGTTTGGGCCTCTCAAAATTGGGGTAGTCACAAGCTTACTTTTCATGGTGTCTAGGGATTCTTGACAATCATCAGTCCAGATGAACTCGACATATTTTCCCAAAAGACCAAACAATGGAGAGGCTAACTTACTGAAATCTTTAATGAACCTCCTGTAATAACCTACTAAACCTAGGAAACTTTGGACATCTCTCACTTTTTGAGGAGGTGGGACCCTTTGAATGATGGAAATTTTGTTGCGGTCCACCTGCAACCCTTATTGAGATATTGCATGACCTAGCATGGTCCCTTCAGTCATCAAGAATTCACATTTTTCCGGACTGAGGGATAGGTTCACTTCAATACACTTGTCCGAAACTTTCCCTAGGTTAGATAAAGCTTCCTAGAAATTAGAACCATAAGGAGTAAAATCATCCTTATATATTTCCACTACATCATGAAACAGTTCAAAAAATATACTCAATACAAGTCTCTGGAAAGTGGCAGGAGCATTGTACAAACCAAAAGGAAGGACCTGATATGCAAAGGTACCCCAAGGACAAGTGAAAGTGGTCTTATCTTGGTCTTACGGGCTGATTTCCATCTGATTGTACCCACTGAACCCGTCTAGGAAGGAGAAAAACCTTTTCCCCGCCAGGCCATCTAACACTTAATCTATGAAAGGCAAACGAACGTCGTCCTTTTTGGTGGCCTTGTTCAGTTCTCGATAATTGACACAAATTCTCCACTTACCATTTTTCTTTGGCACGAGCACCAAAGGAGAGACCCATTCACTGTCGAAGATGGGGTAGATGAATCCTACATCGAGTAACTTTTGCAATTCTTCCTTGAAAATGTCTTTAAGGGTTGGATTCATCCTCCTTTGAGGCTACCTAACTAGTTTGCAATCTTTCTTAATGTAAATGTAATGAGTACAAACTGAAGGGTGCACTCCCTTCATCTCCTTATAGGTCTAGGCAAAGGCATCCAAATGTTTTCTCAATAGGTTACACAGTTCCTTTTCCTAGGAGGTGGATAGGGATGAGTTGATTTTCAAGGTTCCTTTAGGGCCGAACTCTATATTCTTAACAAGGAGAGAGGTCCAGTCAGCGACACAGAAATCAACTAAGGGATTGTCTTGAATTTCTTTCACTAGATCTTCTAATGGCAAAATATTGGGGGGTGGATGATGTATTAAATTTCCAATGATATCATCCTCATCCTGTGATTTTCCCCCCATGGCAATTTCTACTACACAGTGGTGAAGAATAGACTTCATCCTCATCTTCCTCCTCCAACCAGAGGAGGAAGATGAGGATGAAGTCTATTCTGCACCACTTAATTTTTTATTTCTTTTCCTATCCTACTCTACTTGAAAAAGCAAATTCATTTTCAAGCGTAGGAATATTTCCAATGGAGCCACTTTCATAACTCGATGACAGATAAAATCACCTGTAGGATCGAAACATATTATTGAATAGGTTGTAATAGTCCTCTTGGAGCTACATAACATAGCTACATTGGCGATTGGCTTGCTCCATTGTCCTCTTGGTAAAATTCCCTCAACCTTGGTAATGAGGGGCGATATTTAACATGTGATTCTGTATGGATAGCAGAAATATCAACATCTTGTTTTTCCTCATCTTGCATTCTTAACATTTCTACTTGTTCACTTAGATTGCTAAGAATTTCTATTTTAAAGTTATAAAGTAAATTTCCAAGTTTAGCTTGACTTGTTGATCTCGATGGTGATTAACTTACACTTTCCCTTCCTCTTGATATGTGTTTTTATGTTTCACAAATTTCTTCAAATGATAATTGATATAAATGACCTCTACTCATGAGATCGAGGAGATTAATCCATTCATCCCTATTTTTTCTAATTAAGAGGGTTTTGAGTGTTTCAGATCCTATATGATGTAGTACATGAACCTCTCTATTAGATCCTCAAGGCTCTCATATTCTTTTTTATTCATTCTAAATATTTCTTCTTTAAGATCATGATCTTTATATCTTTCTAGAAATAAATTTTGCATATGATTCCATGATCTTATTGAATTAGTCCCTTAACTCATGAACCATTTAAGAGCTCTATCCTTCAATGTTGCCAAAAGAAATCTTAATTTTTGAGTGTTTAATAAGAAACCATAAGATCTACAATCAATTTCAAATTCAAAGAGAAAGGTTTTTGAATCCTTTGACCTTAGATCATGAAATTTTGGAGGAAAAGATTGAGGGATGTTCTTCATATGCACATTGATATCAGTATCTTGAATGGGAAATCCAAGAGGATCTTCCTCATTGTCATCATCTCCATCCATTTCTTCTACCTTCTTTGCCATCTCTTCTTCTTCTACCTGCAAAAGTGGATGGTGATGTGGTTCTTGCTTCACCACGTGATCATATGGGGGGTGGTTTGGTGTTGGAGACAATTCTTTTCTTTTTATGATCAAATGAAAATACTAATGCAATGCACTCTTATGTTTTTGAAAAGAAATATGCATGATGCAAATCCTTTTTGTCTTTTTAGAAAGTAAAATGAAATGAATCAACTAGGTAAGAAAAAATGCATACTTTGACACCTCCCCTGGAATGATGCCAAAAAGTGATGAGCCTTGGTATTGCGACAAGAGTGTTGCAACTCCCAATGTCACCAAGTTTAATTATCAACCCGGGGTTCGTACAAAATTAAGTGGTATCGGCACTATATGTGAAACATATAATGTGTCCTTCCTTTGCTATCATGATGTAATGTAGTGCAAGTAATGAAATCAAATCCTAAACTAATTTCATAAATGGGAATTTTACTTTGCAAAAGAAATTAATCCTAAGCAAGAACAACAAATTGTAATTGAAATCCTAAGAGCATGAATTCAAATAAATAGGCCTAATCTACATTGTAAGAAGGCATGTCATAATTGGTGTTTAATATTCATAAACCATTTATTTAGGGCCTAGGGGTCATTATTCAATCCTAAGGGAACAAAAAAAAATCTTTTTTGAGCAAATCTAGGCAAGTATATACACATTGGAAGATTACTATATGAAACAATAGATTTACTACAAGAAAATATAATTCATCGAATGATAAAGAAAATAAAATCCAAACTGGACGGAAAATATTTTTTTTTTTTATTGACTAGGATGTATTAGGTCTCCATTCCAAGTGGAATCACTCAAAAATACCTCTATTAACCCATGGTAAAAATAGCAGAAAATTACTAGTCCAAAATCTAGAAATTCAAGAACTAGTGAGCTAGTAAATATATCAAATGCCTAACCTAATCAAGTGCAAATGCAATAGGGTAATTTTTTTTATTAAATATAATTTTTTTTCATCTATTTCAATTGGAATCAACTCAATTTAAGTTCTTTAGCATGCTCTAAAAAATAGAAGAAATTTATTGTTATTTTCCACAAGGAACTTCAACAAATCTAGATTTGGGAATAAGAAAACTAATCCAATTATCTCAATGATTACTATGACTTCCCAAAGTTGTTTCAATGATGAAAATATGCTTATGATCCTACAAAATAACCTATTTCAGCCATTTAACCCAATCATACAACAAGAAATCATTAATACTAAATGTAGAAATAGAAAAAACAAGAACAAGAAATGCATATGAATAAGAAGTGAAAGGAAGAAAGGTAAATGATACAAAAAGGATCTGAGGCTCTTGGGATGGCCAAGCCCAAGGAAACTCAAAGTCCTATGAAGTAGACGAATATTTATAAGCTTAACATGTCACCAATATTCATTATTGCCATCAATACAATTACAACCTTGCAGGAAATGAAAGTGGAGCTGAAAAATATGAGTTCTCTCCACAAGAAGACTAATAAAAATTGACCCAAAGAGGGAGATTAGACTTGGTAATTATAAAAAATGATTAGAAATCATTTCCCATGAAAGGATGAAGTTTTCCCCACCAAACCGCTTGATTAGTGGATCTGGTTCCTAATACTAGGACCCTGCATTAAATGATAGTGAACACATTCCTATATTTTGTCGATCATTGGAGCTCCACAATCTGTGCTATAATTCCAAAATATATTGTTGATTTATTATTTAATATTTATCCTCCCATAGTAGGGAGCAAGTCCCTAGATTATCACCTCCTCCAAATATCCATAATCTACCCAATATTCTCACAATATTCCACAAAAATAAATAATATTAGGCACAAATATAAAATTATCCATAAACCTTCCTAATCAACATATTAAAGTAAAAAATACATTATCTAATGTAGAAAGAGAGGTTTAATGTGTTGAAGGATGGTCAGATGGGCCTTAATTTATGTCTAATTTAGGGGCCCATCAGATATGTTGTATGCAACATCATCAAATCAGTGTGATACATATATAACATAATCATAATACCATATAGACATGTATCGAATAAATACATAAACACATAAACATCATTCTAGGTAGAGTCCAGTCATCAATGCAAGGCCATATCAACAATGCATGCTATGACCTTATGTATGACAACAATCATTATTCCATTATACATATTTCCACATGCAACAATCAACATGCATAAGAAATGCCTAATAAACTACACATACAGATGACCTTATGTAGTTAAGCATAAGCAATCAATTCTTGTAACCAACCTACAAGGCTGATACATCTAATCAAACAATCAAGAGTGCAACCCAACATACAAGGATGTAATCAAGTTGCATATAATAAAGTTTCGTATAAGCTGAATATAATCAAGTAACCAATCATATACTTATGATGTTACATTCCACAAAAACACATCAAGTTCCTCGTGATAACCTTATTACAACCATGGTCAACATGATGCAATGCAACAAGAACATGGAACACAAGTGTAAGGGACACACATGCAACTGACATGCGTGCATGAGCAACACAAACTGCCCATTCAGTTTGAGGGGTGAACCATACTTTGATATGAATTTGTAACACCCCCTTCCAGGTCTATCCAAAGTAACCATGATAAATGGGGTAAACATGAGACGAGAGGATACTATGATCAGATTCGACCTCTTATTTGGCCTTAAGGAAGTGCAATCAATGGAACGTCATTCACATTCATCCAACGTCATTAGCAAAACCATTAGGAGACAAGTCATCCACTCAGATATCCTATCCCTAAGACCCACTGTTGTTTTGGATCTCTTAGGCCATATTCACTCTCATGTTATGGGCAAGGGAGTGACTAGCAACCTAAAATCGCTCTCACAGACCTAACTGCCAGTGACGTGGACCAAATTTTCCAATTTTGTGCAATGACCCTTGGATTTAAGCCATGTTTCGAGCCCAGAATCCCAAACTCTACCCAGATCTTGCTACAACCTTCAGAATTCATTAAATACATGATAATAATGCCTTCAAAGTTCATTAAAGACATGATAACAATGTTGATCAATAAAAATCAACCTCAAGAATAGGCCTAAGAATCCCCAATTGGGACTAACATTCTATCAAATAATTAGCATCAATGTAACCTACAAGTCTCAATACAGGGCATAAATGACTGAAAAACCTATGAAACATAACCAAAAGGATCACATTCTTCTGTATTGAACTACTACATCATCAATTCGGTCTTACATCCATCCATTTAACAACTACAAGTAAACATAAGAAATAACCATGACATGAACCATTCATTTAACCATGCTTATAGCCAGCATAAAGCCATGTAAATATCACAGATAAGACAACCATTAAACCCACATATAAATCAATGAAAAAGTAAGAGAACTTAGCTTTTATTAATCATAGGAAAATTCAACTAGGTTTGGGACTTCCACGTACCACCCGATCATAGACATGGCTGAACCAAATTTCTCTTTTAGCTATTCACCCCCATACCATATTCCAAGCATGAATGTGGGATCTTATAGAACAACCAATACAAGAACAACCAAGGGAATCAAGAGGTTAAACCACCTCCACCCTGGTGAAACTGTGACCACACCAAAACCGGTGCTCTGATCATAACCTAACAGAACTTGGAATGCCATTTGGAATCCATCACTATCCCTGTGGAATTTTCCACCTCCTTCTCTCTCAAGATTTACCGCAATCTAAACCCAAATCACTAGGCCCTAAATCAAGAAGTCTTCGTTAGGATTTACTATGTATCTCACAGAAACTGGACAAGGGATTCCTAGGCCTTTGGTAGTGGAACTTGAGAACACCTCCACCCCAGATTCTGAAATCCATACAAATATAGGCACAAGCTCAAGCGTAGATGTTCCTCAGACATCACAGAGTATGGATCATTGAATGCGGAATATCAGGGAGATGCATCAAGAGGATATAGAGGTAGATATTCCATCGAGTACAAAGGGAAAGAGGAATCATGAGGTTCAACGGAGGCTTAGGGATGCTCAATAGTTTGTAGGAGCTCCTACGACGAGCAGTACATAACAGAGAGAACCAAAGAGGTATATTGCCTACATGTTATTAGTTAGTGAGTTGGTTGATAGTGAGCCTTCCATCTATGAGGAGGTTGAGAAATAGTAAGTGTGATGAAATGTGATGCTTGAGGAGTATACCTCCTGCATGCAAAATGACATTTGGGAGGTTGTACCCAGACTGGCAGATAGGGTAGTGGTTGGATCACATTGGATATTCAATATTAAGCATGGTGTAGATGGCAAAATAAAAAATTACAAGGCAAGGATCATGGCCAAGGGGTTCTCTCATAAGGATGGAAGAGATGATGAAGATAGTTTTGCTCCTATGGCCATGTGTACTTCTATATGAGATGTGATCTTATTAGCAACACATATAGGATGGTAGTTCCATCAAATGGATGTCAAGATGGCATTCCTAAATGGTGAGTTGGAAGAGGTAAACATAGAACAACCAGAGGGATTTGTGGCACAAAACAAAGAGACCCATGTATGCAGGTTGAAGATAACTTTGTATAGTCTCAGGCAAACTCCTAGGGCATGGTATGAGTGCATAGATAAATACCTGTAGGCGAGATAAGATGAAAGAAATTGTTATTTTTGTAGCATTAAGAGGATTGAAGGTGAAAATCACTTTCTCTTAAGCTATAGATCTTATATATGGATTCGATCTAACTTTGAAAATATATCTTACTCTATCAATTTTCTTAAGCTTTTAAGTCACTAAACCTTGTGCTTCTGGAATGCTTCCTCTAATTCCTTTTGAACATAAAAAAAAAAGGTAAAGAATTTCAAGTAATCTTTTATCTTCTCAATAGTATGATAAATCATAATGGGCTAAGAAAATGTTAATCATCATCATTATATAATATAACTATATTTTATTTTTACTCTATTATTTCAATTATTTGAACTAGTAGCTTTTTTATAATTTTTCATTTTCCTATTTTATTTCTTTTAAAATTACTTTGATTTGATTTTTTTTACATCATGATTCTTTAAATTTCTCTAATATCATGATAAATAAAATAATATAATAATATAATATCAACTTGGAGTTTTCCATCAAAGCTGGCCCACATTTTAGATAGCATTTTTTTAACCAATAAGCAATGTTAATCATCATCATTATACAATATAACTATATTTTATTTTTACTCTCTTATTTCAATTATTTGAACTAGTAGCTTTTTTATAATTTTTATTTTCATTTTCCTATTTTATTTCTTTCTAAATTACTTTGATTTGATTTTTTTTACAATATGATTCTTTAAATTTCTGATATAAAATAAAAATAATATAAATATAATTTTATAAATAAAATAATATAATATCAACTCCATGGAGTTTTCAGATCAGAGCTGGCCCACATTTTAGATAGCATTTTTTTAACTAATAAGCAAATATTTTACTAAAACCGTTATAAACCTAGTCTAGCGTATAATATCATAACATTCTTAGTGAAACAGTGTAACCCCACCCCTCATCCTTTGAGACCATGTAACGCTCTAAAGACAATTGAAATATCTAACATAATTCCTTGATAATCCGCATGTAATTTGTTCAAATCTTATAAGCAAAAATTGACAATAGTGACGGGCGGAAATAAGAATTATCCAGAACATTCCAGCTATCTCACGCTATCCCATTTACAGAATTTTATTGGTATGAAAATCGATTTTCAATCCAACCAAAGTAACCTAGAGTCGGACTAAATAAAATATAATATAATTACTTATATACATATGAGTGACACAAATGATATCCACAAATATCCAACAGTAATATTTATTTAGTTTGTAAAGTACATACAGGATGCGGGCATTTATTTAGTTATTAAAGTGCATACAGGATGCTTAGCCCAGCAGTTCCATAGAGCATGAAAAACATATGGTTCAAATGGAAATCACACAGAGCGCTCCATCAATGGCTCAGCCAAATGTTTTGCAGGCCCGCTGAGTGAAGCCCAAACGATTCTTCTCCCTATCATACAATATATAGAAATTGTCCTGCTGACGGTTTCCTATAGTAACTGCAGGTCCATCAACAACAGTGCCACCATTCTCCATTGCCAAGCAGAATACATCATGAGAACGACCAGTGAAAGCATTCTCATCAGGCAGTACCATCTGTGAGCCACCGTTGAAATGAAATGCAAATTTAGGCAACCGAATATTCTCTAAACCAGACACATTGTAACACAATCCCCAGCCACTATTAGCTTCATCTATAGGAGATCTTCGATATCGAATTTGAGAAGCAAATACATCTACAATCTTCTTATAAATTGAATCAGGGAAGGAAGAGTAAGAAGTGCCAGAATCTATTATTGTTCCACCATTGCCTTGGCCGTCAAATGTCGTTAAATTGGAGGGCAGCGTCAAGCGCTTTACACCAATACTCACCGCTTGGAGGCCAAGGTAATAGAAAGTGGAATCCGAAGGGTTTATTGGGTTTAAAAGGGGAGTCCAAGTCAAAGGGATATCCCTGGGAACCGCCTTGTTACCGAGCACTATCTTGCTGCCGTCGTTTGCATGGTCAAGGCAATAAGCAAATTTATCGCCAATAAGAGGAGCAAGCTGGGAAGGCATAGACAGTCCTCCTCTGCCAAATCCCGCAACACCAGCAAGCCGGTCCGCATTCACTGAACATCCTATAGCGAACTGCTTTATTTTTTTTCTTCTTCCTCCGTCTTCCAGTGGCAAAATCAAGGTCTCAGTCAGTAGTCTCCCCTTAGAATTTCCAGTGCCATAGCTAATACTAAAATGTGGACAAATGCGCGAGCAGTTCTGGAAGCTTTCGACGCATTGTCCATACTCGCACAGGTCCTTGCACTTCGGATCTGCGCACTTCACAGGAACTGCAGATGATGACTTGGTGGGAAGAAAAAGCGTGATGTATCCACTGCAATCGCTGCATGTATAATTTGTGGTGCAGGGTGCCCACACAACATCACTGCCCGTGTCCATGACGAGCAAAAGATCCTGTGGAGGAGTACCCACCGACAATTTGATGTAAAAAGCGGGGACGTCGCTTGGATAGTAGAGAGGCTCCTTCAGAGTGATCTTTTTTGTAGACCCACTCTTCATCCTCATCTTCATGTGGAGGCTCATGGACACTCCATCAATTTCATGCTCCTTCTGTTGAGACAATGTTGCAGAGAGATGCAGTGGGAGGATAACCAGGAACATCAGCTTCAACTTGGCCGCCACCATGGTGCCAATTCTTAGGGAATGCTAATCGGGAAAGAATGGGATTGCAGTGGCCATTGTGAGGGTTGAATATTAATAGGAAATCTGGAATTATCATTAGAGATTAAATACTAAGATTAGGTGTTCAATGGCCTCATAATAATTCACTTGATGAGAAGTTAAATAGTGATCTAAAGCGTGTAATGCTGATGCCAGTCGATGCTTATTGCCCCAATAAAGTGAAGACAAACTGTAAAGTAATGCTGTTCTATAGTGATATGCTTGCCGTCCATAACAAAGTAGGAATTGTAACCCACCATTTACCCATCAATTTTCCATAGTGTGGGCCATCGTAGTACATCCAATATCATTTGGAGAGCTGTGATTGATCGATTTAATTATAGGAGAGAATAATTACCCCTTAGTTAAAAAAAAAAAAATGGAATTATCCAAAATCTGAGAATAAACCTACCAAATAGGACCTCTTCCATGCGACTCAGAGAGATCATGATAAACACCACTAACCATTCCTTTTAACTTACGTTGATTCTTATTAAGAAAATAATAAAGATCTGATGGTGGGAATGGAATTCTCGAGGGAGGTTTTATGAATGAAAGTGGAATAATGTTTGGGTTTTTAATCATAGAACATTGATTACAAACATTTTATAGCATGCTAATATTGAAAACATGCATAGTTAGTAAGGATTGTAGTTTCAACCTTTTTTTAAATTATGTAATTAATATTGAAAACATGCATAGTTAGTAAGGATTGTAGTTTCAACCTTCTTTTAAATTATGTAATTTCTGTTTGATCTACACAAGAAGAGGTTAATTTTAGATCTCTTAGTTACTAATTTTTTTCATGCTTTTATAGTATGGGCTTCATTTTGGTATCATGTTATTTATGCACGGAGTATTGGTTCAATTAATTATTATAAATTATTAAGTGTTATAGATAGCTTTTTGGAAGAAAAATTTTCTGCTTTCTCTCTTTCAATAATGGTTTACTTGTTCTCCTTGTGTAGAATTTAGCATCTACTCCTAGTTTTCCTTCCCTAACTATCCCATCTATTGGTAGCATTTACTCTTATTTTTCCTTCCATATGTCCAAGGTATTCCTTGGTCAAGATGGTTATATTCTCCTCTTTATGGCCATGGGATGAGTTACTAGTGAAAGATATTCTAGAATTGGGTAAAAGTTTAAACCATCAGCCTACTTTTAAAACGTTAACATCCATTATAACTATGGACCCTATTTCCTCTCTTACTCAAACCAGAATTGTGGGGTGCAATTTTTTCTTGTTTCTTTTGTGGGTGCTGTTCTTTTCTACACCCCTATTTTAGGCCATCTTGTGTTAATTTCTTGTTAGGGACTATTTTTAATTGTGAAACTTTTAGCCTGGTTGTTAGTTTTATATACAAGATGGGAAATTCTTCCAAAGGCACAATTTTTGCCCCCTAAACCAACCCCTCTCTACAAGAGTGCTTGATGCTTAAAAAGTGCACAATTAGTTGCAATGCAAGCTACCTCAAACCTCCAACTCTAGTTCTTCGAGTACACAAAAAGGAAACAGAGGATATGAACAAAAAATTATTCATTGGCCAATATTTTTTTTTCATATTTAAGAGAAAGATTTTAATGATGATATTTAACTCTTTGGAGTGATTATATTTGAATGGCTCTAGTATAAAATGTTTGGATACAAATATATTCAACCTAATGAGCAACCTTTCCTTATCATACAATTAATCTCAAGATGGAAATTGTGATTCCACTTATGTACATGATTGAATTGCCATTCATTCATTAGGTTAAGGAGTCACTTCCAAATTACAATTGTAGTCAAATTAATTTTGGACAACATAAATTAAATATATCTTCAGATATGAATTATTAAGCAAAACATATAAAAGATTTACATTACATAAATGCATAAAACATGTTGATTACTTAACTAATATAAAATAGATTTATATGACATGGGAAAGTAACTAGTTCTACTAAATTCCAATGCTTTGAACCATAATACACCCATGGATGCATAAAAACACAAAATACCAAACAATGAGAAGAGTAATTAAGAAATAGTTTAATATTTCATTTGGTGGCATGAATTACCACTCAGTTCTCTCATAGTCATCCATACTCATGCCCAACAACATTCATACATTTAGTCTTCAACTCCTACGACCCCAAAGGGGATGAGGGTAGTGTCATCTTATGAAACAAGCTCACAAAAAGATAGAAAAGATAGATCAATGCCTTCGAATTCAGCCTCTTCAAAGGGGCAACCTCCTTTACATTACATAAATGAAAAATTCTTGGATGATTCAAATGACAAAACCTCCTTTCTATATATAGGAGTGTAAGGAGTCACAATATAACCAAGCCGACCTAACAATAATAATATAAAGTCACAGAAATAACAATAGAGGGATTCTATGGGGCATAGTAATAAAAATATGGGGACAATAGCGGCACAACAATATTAATAAGGGATACAACTACAATAGTAATGGGGGCATCATTGGTATTATAGGGACCTAACATGCCCCTCTATTTCAAAAAAGTGTTGTCCTCAACGTTTGAGTAGTTTTGGATGCTTCTGTATAAAATTCTTGTCCTCCCATGTGGAATTTTCAGTGGATAAGTTCTTCCACTCGATAAGATACTCCGAAATGGATAGATTTCATGGCTGTCGAGTTCTTGTTTCTATGACTGCTTCTGGTTCCAATATAATTTTTCCTTCCTCATTAATATATTGCAATATTGTTTTAACTGGGAGCTTGTCACCTATAACCTTCTTTAAACATGAAACATGGACAACTAGGTGCACTCGAGAAGCTGCAGGAAGCTCCAATTTGTATGCCATAGTACCAATCTTTTCCAACACCTTGTACAAACCATAATACTTTGGTGATAATTTGTTATCCTTCTTAGCTTGCTCGAGGGACATTTGTTTATATGGTTGTAGCCGTAGGAATACCCAGTCACCTACATCAAAACTTCTTTTGCTACAATGTTGATCTGCTTGTTGTTTCATTCTACTTTGTGCAACATAAGGTTATCCTTTAAGAGTTGGAGAACTTGTTGTTGATGCTCGATGCGATGTTCTAATGCTTGAACCTTAGAATTTTCTCTTAAATATGATGTGATGGATGGTGGTTGATATCCATAAAATGCCATAAATGGGGTCATTTTTGTTGCAGTATGGAAGGAAGTGTTATACCACCATTTAGCCAAAGCCAACCATTTGACCCATTGTGTCTGTTTTTCAAATACAAACCAACGAAGATATCCTTCCAAACATTTGTTTACTATCTCAGATTGTCCATCAAATTAAGGATGATAAGATGAGCTATGAGCCAACTGAGTACCAAGACAACAAATAATTCTGTCAAAAAATTTCCAGTAAAAATGGGACCTCTCTCACTTACGATAATCTTTGGGTTTCCATGAAGCTTTTGAATTGTTTCCATAAATGCAGTAGAAACTGTATTGGCTTTAAATGGATGTGATAATGCATAAAAGTGTGCATACTTGGTAAGTCTATCAACTACCACCATGATACACTCTTTCCCTCATATTGGGTTAAACTGTTTGATAAATCCATTTGTGAAACCTCTCCAGCATTGGCTTGGAATGATAAATGTGTAATAGACCTAGTGTCTTAATTGTTTCAGCTATTATTTTGTTGGAAAACCAAACATTCCGCCACAAACTTTTGAATATCTGATTTAAGGCCATCCCAAAAAAATTCCTTCTTAACCCTGTGGTAAGTTTTTAAAAATCCTAAGTGCCGTCCTAAGGGAGAAGAGTGTAATTCCAGAAGAATATTTTGTTTGAGTTGGGAATTCTTATAGAGGTATAAGAGATATTTATACCATAATGAATCATTTTTCCAGCTAAATGTATAATATGTACTGGAATCTTGTTGTAACTTTCGATTAAGTGCCCACACTTCTTTGTCATTCTTCCATTCCCCCCTTGCTTCGTTTATCCAATCTGGTTGGATAATAGAAATGGCGCACAACAATGCTCCCACATGTTCATCCTTTCTCGAGAGTGCATCTGCCACAACATTTTGCTTCCCTTCTTTGTAGATGATTTTAAAGTCATAACCCAACATCTTTGTGACGCAATTTTGTTGTTCTTCATAGGATAGTCTTTGTTCTAAAAAGTATTTAAGGCTATCATGATCCGTTTTTACCTTGAAATGTCTTCCCATTAGGTAGGGTCTCCATTTCTTGAGTGCATGTAGTATTGCCAACATTTCCTTCTCATAAATAGCTTTGTGTAAATAATTTCCCTTGATTGGATGACTTTCAAAAGCAATGGGTCTTTCATCTTGCATTAAAACAACACCAATTCCATTTTCTGAAGCATCACATTCCATAATAAAGGTTTTTGTGAAGCCTGGTGTAGCTAAGACTAGTTCTTGGCACATTGCCTTTTTAAGATGTTCGAAGGCCTTTGTTTCTTCTGGAGTCCATGAAAATACATCTTTCTTTAATAATGTTGTTAGAGGTGCTGCTATTTTCCCATAATTCTTAACAAACTTGAGATAATACCTGTCAACCCAAGAAATCCTCGCAAATACTTTATGGATGTGGGGATTTTCCATTCCTTTGTGGCTTTAATTTTGCTAGGGTCTACCTTAACTCCTTCATGAGATACAATATGACCCAGATATTCCACCTATTGTACTATAAAGAAACATTTGGATCTTTTTGCATATAATTGTTTCTCCTCCAATAGTTCTAGCACCCTATCAACATGTTCAATATGATCCTACCAAAACTTGCTGTAGATTAGTATATCATCAAAAAATACTAACAAAATTTTCTAAGGGTTTGAAAATGGAATTCATCAAACCTTGAAATGTAGAAGGTGCATTGGTAAGGCCAAAAGGTATGACCAAAAATTCATAATAACCCTCATGAGTTCTAAATGTTATTTTCGGAATGTCTTAAGTCTTCATTCTGATTTGATGTTATCCTGAACGAAGATCCAACTTGGTGAAGTAAATTGATCCATGCAATTCATCCAGTAATTCATCAATGACAGGAATGGGAAACTTATCTTTAATAGTGAGCTTGTTGAGCTCCCTATAATCGGGACACATGCACCATGATCCATCCTTCTTGTGCACCAATACTACTGGAGCAGAGAAAGAACTTTGACTTGGTTGAATTATACCAGCCTCTAGCATTTCTACAACCATACATTCAATTTCACTTTTTTGGGCATAGGGATATCTGTACGTGTACGGCCTGATGTTTGGAGGACACTTCCTGGAATCAGATGAATAGCATGATCATGATCACGAATAGGTGGGAGACCTTTGGGAGTCTCAAATACCTTGGAATGATTGTCCAAGACTATTTGGAGATCTGGAGAAATAGATGATTCCAATGTGGAAACATTTAGTGAACATAATTGTGCAATTACACCTCATTGTTCCTATTTTAGAAGCTTTGTCATATCATTAGAGCTAATTATCTTTCTCGATTTCCCTACAATGTCCCTTAATTCAATTTCCTTTCCTTCCACATAAAATTTCATGAAAAGTTCTTGAAAGTTAAAAGCTATTGTACCAAAAGATTGTAGCCATTGAACTACTAGTACAACATCAACACCTCCCATTGGAATGGAAATCATTGGTCTATTCAATATATATTCTCCCATGGATAGTTTGATATTATGGCACTTTCCAGAGAAATTTATCATTCCTCCACTTGTAACCATCACTTGATACTCTGGTGCTGGATATATGGAGCAATTCAATTCTTTTGCTATCTTACAATGAATAAAATTGTGGGTACTTCCTGAATCAATCAACACTATTACCTTTTTCTTCTTGATATGTCATTCTATCTTGATGGTTCGAGGAGTGGTAATTCTGGCCAATGCATTACAATATATGATCAGATTCATTTCTTCTTTATCTAGGCATTTTTCCTGGAGTATATCCTCTTCTTTTGACCTTTCTTGTTCCTTTTCTTCTTCCTCTTCACAATCTATGTAGAATAATTTCTTTTCATCACACTTTTGACCTTTAGTGTATATGCTATCACAACTATAACAAAGCCCTTTTTCACTTTTTTCTTCCAATTGTTGTGGTGTCAACCTTATAGGTTGTGGAAGGCTAGGGGCAACAACACTTCCCTCTTTATAGTTGTGAGTGGTAGGCTTCCTGGTTGCCATAATTTTGCTTTCCATTTTTTTTGCCAACTTGAATGCCTTCTCCAATGAATCAGTTCCCAAAGGTGAACATCATGTTGGATATTCTCCTTTAAAGTCCATATGAACACATCAATCCTATGCTCCTTTGGAATATTTTTTACCCTTATTTTCAATTTTTGGATCTCCTTAATGTGCTCCATCATTGAACCCTTTTGTTTGAGACTTATCAATTGGCTAAAAAAGGTGTTTCTTTTTGTATCATCATAATGTGTTGTCATTTCTTTCATAAAAATTGCCGAAGTGATAATTTGTTTACGAGAGCAAAGCCATTGATACCATACAAACTGATTTGGTTCCAAATATAAAGTTGCAATACGTACCTTTTGTGCATTTTGCACATTATTGAGATCGAAAAATTGCTCCATCTATAGTATCCATGTTGCGAGAGCCTTGCCATCAAGCTTCCTCATATCGATTTTTGAAATATGGTGGGTTTTCGATCCAACATTAGAGTCTATGAAATCATGATTAACATTTATTTTGTTCTCATCATGAGTTTCCTTTACTACCCTTTCACCATTACTGACCATTTCTTATAGCAACTTATTCAAATTTATCTTCAATTCTTCCATCTTATCATCCATGACATCGATATTAGTGTCCATGCCATTCATCTTAGCTTCCATGCCATTGATCTTAGTTTCCACACCATTCATCTTATCTTCCAAGCCATTTATCTTAGCTTTTGTTAGCTTTTGTGAGAGTGACATTTGTTGCACTTGGTCTTGTAATTTTGATATATCATGTAGCATTTCTTCCTCTTCTTCATGAGTCATGCTAGGGACTTCAAGTTGTTTACTAGGTGTTTCCATTTTCCTTCTTTGGAGCATAAATTGCTGATAATAATTCTTTCCTATTCCTTTTGAACTCCTTCAAACTAATTTTTCAAACCAAGCTTATGAAAATATTAGAAAAATACACACCTTTTTTCACTTTGTAGGCACTCGATATTGAATATGATGTATCTCTATAATTTCAGATCTTTCAGTTTCGAAATTGCAACCTGTAGTAGCCCTCTTTTTCTAATGCCACCAGTCTGATCGAATTTAGATTCTCCAAGAAAGAGTTATGCACAATCTCCCAAGATGACTTGATTATATACCTTTTTAGAAGAGCAAACTTGTATGAGGTGCCACATGTCACTGTTTTGACCTTCGTGTCTAAAAAACATACACAGGAAACTACAGTCTGTCCTCTTTCTGTAACTTCTTATGAAATTGCAATCTAATGCTCAAAACAAAAGTTATGACAATTTTCCCAAGGTCACCTGTTTGGAATGTGATTCAGAAGTCTAGAAAAAGACCAACTTTCTCAGATCATATCTCCGCAAAGATAGTGCCAAAAGCTTTGAAATTCGGACCCAAGGTTTGTGATTTCGTCTCAAATGGGTTTTTCTGTTCACTTCTAAAATGTCGCAGAAAAAGAGTTATAGCGAAAATGCCACGATGACCTATTTGGAGCAGTGAAACACTAGAATCCAAAGATCTGATACCAAATGTTATGAAACCAGCTCACGAAAAGATAGAAAAGATAGATCAACGCCTTAGAATTCAGCCTCTTCGAGGGGGAAACCTCCTTTACATTAAATAAATGAACAATTCTTGGAGGATTCAAGTGACAAAACCTTATTTCTATATATAGGAGTCTAAAGAGTCACAATATAACTAATCTGACCTAATAATAATAATATAAAGGCACAAAAATAACAATAGAGGGATTCTACGGGGCATAGTAATAACAATATGGGGACAATAGGGGCACAACAATATTAATAAGGGATACAACTACAATAGTAATGGGGGCATCATTAGTATGATAGGGACCTAACATGTCCCAAGATAAGTGTGACTTGTGTCAAATCTATATAAGGCACGTGGATAACATAGTGTGGCTAGAAAGAAAGTCAAGTTTTGCATGGTAATATGTGTATGGTAATGGACCAGAAAACCATTGGAATATATGCCTCGAAGTTCACCAAATTTATTGGTAAAATAAGAAACTCAACTTGAATAATTTTATGGTTGGTAAATGATATTCATTGATTTCTCATCATATAGTACATCAAAAGAATATTGATTCAAAGATATTTGCATTTGTTAATATAAATGGAGAATGAAATTTTTGAGTAACGAACAAATATAGACTTCATAATTTAACATTAAGTCACTAATAAGACTACAATGGGATTCCTTAATACATAAGAAACACCAAAGAAATCACACATAGATGACTCATTGGAAACTATTTTCACGATTAGACATAAACCCTAGATTCCATAGCATATGGGTATGAATTTATGTCAAACCCCAACGCAAATTTTCTATGATGTATACCTCACTATTTAACCTCAGTCTCCTAAAAATTTTGTTTTCTAAATCTTCTCAAAAAAAGGTTATAGCGAAAATGCCAAGATCACTTGATTGAAACAATAAAACCCTAGGACCATGCTCTGAAATTAAATGTTATGAACCATGTATTTTAAAATGAATAGAATCCAATTAAAGGGTAAGACATCAATTTACAATAATGTTAATAGATAAGATAGAATACGATGATCCTACAATTTACAATAATGTTAATAGATAAGATTTTTTATGAGGGCCTTAATATAGGGACCGAAAGGACTATTCAAAAAAAATATAGAATCAATTTTAAAGTATTTATAAACAATCTTTTTGTTTTATTTCCATTAAAACATTTAAAGTAAATTAGTATTTATTTTTAGTATAATAAAATATATGGAATTTAATATTAAATTGGCAGTGATAATAGTCATTATTTGATTTCTATTAGATATTTATATCATTTTTCATCCATAACTATGCTTTAAGAGTGGAAAAAGTAATGGAATGACCTTAACGGATCATTTTATCTATAGTACCTAGTCTAGAAAATTAGTGTCTAAAATATTGAGAAAGTAGTTTGAGGCATCTAATAGAAATATTTTTAGGGTAAAAAAATTCTTTGCTTGAGTTTAAAACCCTTTTTTGATATTTTTCACAAAGAGATCTTCCTGAGAGCACAAAATTTACCTCAAGTGGTCTCTGTATGCAAAAGTTCTGCCTCGAGGAAGTTGACCTTCTTGTTTTGACCACCATGAGCCAAGAGGATTCCATGCCATCCACATTATTCATGGAAAATGGGCTAGCCACATTATAACGATGAAAAAAATCCATAAGAGTTCACTTTTTAACACTAGTTAAGAGTTGAAGGAGTCAAACATAACCAGTAGTAGGCTATCACGCTATATAATAATTGGGTCAATAAGAGGAAAAGGGATTCAATTCTATTAGTGTGCATTTTATTCATAGATGAACATAGTATCCAAGAGTTGATTGTGAGAGAGAAATAAGAGAGGAATTGTGGAATGTGGTACTTCATCAGCCATTTGCCTCACTTCTTTGTATTTCCATATGTTTCTCATTCAAAGAAAGAGAGTAGAGTGGCATCACCTTCTAGTTGGGATTTATTTTGAAAGGGTTTCCTTGGTTATCTCTTATGTTAGTTTGTGGTTTTTTAATTTCATTTCACTATTCTCTAGATTTTACATCATTATAATATGCATGCATATGTAATAAATAATAATTAAGCGATCCATAAATATAAGGACAAATAAACTGTTTTAGTGTATATTATTTGAGGAGATTTGTTGGGATGAATTGTCTAGTGGAATATCCACTACAAATTACAAAACATATTAGTATTAGAGAAGGTTTCTTTGGATATATTTCGGGGATCAATATATATTAAGTTGAAAGGTAGAAAACCCCAAAAACCATTGACAAATCTATCAATACGCCTAAAGATCCTACATATATTATGTTTGTGTGACTAGAAGCATAAATAAAATATTTAAATTATAATGGAAGCCTCATCATGGAAACCCTTACAAGTAAGATCACGCCATTACTAGAAAGTGAAGGTTCTAACACAGAGTTCAATGTAGAGGAGAAATTGGCATATTAAGAAGACACAAAGAGGGAACCTAACAATGAAGCCAAAAAGGATCAACCAATTTCTATTCTTATGAACCATTCACAATCCTTATTCAAAATCCAAATGAAGGACAAAATCAAGTTGTATCAATGTCATACTAATGAAAAAAGTTAAATCACTTGTTGCAACAACAAGAAGTTTATTTTAGTGTTAATCTAATAGAAGATGAACATTTTTTTCTCACCTAAAATTAGAGGGTCTTTCCCTAACTTAGTGGGAAATCCGCATCTATACCTTGAGGTTGGAGGGACATCGTCCATTGACTAAGTGGGATGTTTTCAAAGTCCTCATAAATTCACAATTTTGCGTGTGTGTGTGTATATATAAGTCCTCTGCAGAGTACTATTTTGTGTTGGATTCCTCAAAAATGTTGTACGGAAGTGGATATGGGTGCGCAAGACCAATGGTTATTTTACTATTAATAAATGTACGAAGTGCAGAGATTAGTACAACGAAGGATCGGGAAATTTTTGTGTATTCTGAATTTTCTCTACAGTTTCGAACATATACATTTTTGTTATCTTGTTTTTCTTTTATTTATTTATTTATGTATTTCGAACTATGAAAAATAGCCATGCGGAGAAATATATGTATGAATGGTTGTTCAAAGCTAGTTCTTTGGCCAAATCATGCACGAAAACAAATTCATGTGGATAAACATAAAGAGGTTTGTACATGCCCTAGTTGCAAACTTCGATAAACACGTCTCAGTGACAATGTTAATTATAGCTACAATGCTCAATTTCAAAATTACTAATGTCTAAGCTGTTTGGAATAGAAATTGTTTTCAATTTGGTTTTGATACTCATGTTTTCTTATATGAGAGCTTTATTATGCTAATCTCTCATCATAAACATTATAAAATGAAATTATTATTTATCCCTTCATTTGGATGATTTCCTGTAGTCCTTGAACATGGACAAGCTATATATATATGAATTTTGTTAGTTGTTGGGGCTACTAGTTGGAGTTTTTATTCTCATTTCACTTATTTTGGAGGACATCAGAAAAACTGCAAATAAGATAATATGATAGTTGCAATTCCACAATGAGAAGTGCATTTCTACTTTGTGAAAATAAAATTTACAAAATGAAATTATTGTTATTTATCTAAAGAACTACACTCATTTGATATTGAATAAGATGATTACGATCGCCGAATGTGCAGTTATCTTATCCAACATTCACAAATAGAAAAACAATTATAAAGAGTGAATGTATTGAATACACATTAGTTAAAATAGATGGCAATAAAAAACTTGTATTTTATTGATAGGAGAACTCTAGTTAATCAAAATAGAATGTTATCTAGGATATTAATAAAATAGTATCCTGATATTGATTTCTAGGTTGTGCGAAATGTATCTCTCATCAAACGTAATTGTATCAATTGCACTATTTCCAATTGGAAATTAAGTAAAATGGATACGAGGTTCTACTTTGTGAAAATAACCTTTACAAAATAAAGTTATTATTATTTATCTTAATAACTACGTTCACTTAATATTGAACAATACGAGTACAATCGTTGAATGTGAAATTATCTAATCCAACATTGGAAAATAGAAAAAAATATATATAAAGAGCGAATGTCCTGAATACATGTTAGTTTAATGAATAAATGGAATAAAACATATGTATTTATTGACAATAGAACTGTAGTTAAGGAAAGTAGAACACGATCTAGGACATTAATAAAATATTATCCTCATATCGATTTCAGTAGTGTGTGAAATGTATCTATCATCAAATGTAATCATATCAATTGGAATATTTCCAATTGGAATTTAAATAAAATGGATGTGATTTAAAGTAAGTGATTTTACCATAGTATTATACGATCAATTACCATGTAAATATGTAGTAGAAAAATTGATGACAATCACTGGTTAATGAATATCATTCAAATCAATAGTAGTTAAAATGTAATTTCATACCAATAAAATCAATAGTAATTAAATTCCATTTCAGATATGCTCTACTCAATTAAGGTAGGATTAAGGTAGTTGCAGGTTCTTTGCAAAAATGGGGGGTGGGGGGTTTCAAAAGAAGAGCTTTCACTATACGATGTATGCAATGATTCCAAATATTACATGTTATTTCATGTTGTCCATGAAAGCAATTTGTTAATGTTATTTTTCTATAGTATACACATAATAGAATAGAGAAATTTGGAAAGATGGCCAAATCTACATGGAGATACTCAAACTAAAATTGGAATTTGTTATATGTGTTTGTCATTAAATAAATCATGTTTTGAATTCATATGAGAAAGAAATGTTTTGTGTCGAATGAATATGAAAAACATACTATGAATGGGTAACAAGAAAAAAAAATAGTTATAGTAACAAGAATTATATCCATATTCAAATTGTAATTACCATAGCTATGATTAAAATAAACATTAAAAAATTGTTATTGAATATCCATTTTCATTTTGATCAACAAAAGAGAAATCATCTTCTAATTATCTAGAAATTTCATGAACAATGTTAGAATTTGCACGAAGCAATCAATTTTTAATAGTAAGGTACACAATTGGTAACAATAAACCACATAATTATCGCACATCCATATAACCATAGAAACACATTTACGATATCCCAGTCACAGAACATGAAAAACTTCCATTGAGGTTGTATGGTTCAATAAACCTGAGCACCTCTGAAGAAAAATAGCAAAAAAATTTTCACATCAACGAAATACATATAATAAACAATAATAAAAAAACATGAGGGGAAAAAAATTCGTGTTCAATTGTAAACAATTTCGCAAATTTTAGGTACAGAAAATAACACTTGATTTCTAAAGAGCTTATCAAAATCATTATACCTAGTTGCAAAAGTAAATGAATTCGAATCCTCTGAACCATTCTATGAAAAATAATTTTTCAATGAAAAGTACAAAATTGCATCTACACAATTTACTCAATTAACAATAACATATATAATAGTTTGAACATTTTATCAATAGTGGAAAAAATGAATATTCCAATAATTAATAAAACTTATAGTATGCAAAAACAGATGTCCTAATTATTTAATTATTAACTGTTTTCATAGTTTGTCGCTTCTTCAAGAATCTTTTCAACTTTTCCTGTATGCAATATTTCACAGGAGCGGTTGTAATTTGTAGTTTGATACGTTGACTGAATATCTACTTCTTAATGACCCTCATTTATCTTTGCAACTTCGCAAGTAAAAGAAATATTTGTTCATTAACATTAACAATTTTTTATTCATTAGCATTATAAAGTTAGTTATCCATTCCCTATTTCCATGTGGGCTAAAATATTCTATAACGTCGAATTTTATTGCCTCTGACTATTTGAACTTATGGAATTCAATTGTTAATGTTTGCCTTCAAGTTAATCCAGAATCACATGTGATACATGGATAGTTCATATTTTTCACAATCTATACGGATTTTACATATGCATTTTCTCTTCGATTCTTTATGCATTCATATTCAGAAATAATGTTCTCCATTATTTTGATTCTCTAAGACCATGAAACTTTCAGTTGCTTCATTCAATTAGCATTTGACAATTCTTTCCATTTTTTTCTCTGCATCAAAAAGTAAATCGAGTCTTTTTCTGAAATAAAATAAGTCATTGCTCACGGAATACATGTCTCCATTGAGATGACATTGAATGAATTGGACAAATGACTTAGTTATTTGCTCCATTGTCTACAAATTAGAAGTTTCTTTCCATGCATGTTTAATGATTTGCATTCATTGAGATATATTACTAATAATATATATTTTCACCAAATTAAGGAAACTGATATATTTAGGAAATGTATATGATGTGCCATGAGTAGTAATTCCTACCATCGTCCTCCATATGTCCAATGAACACATGAACAAAGGATCTAAATTTAGAGCATCTTCTAGGTCCTTTATTACTTTTTTTAGTCTGATGTTTTCTATTACATGTTGACTAAGAGAGTCTACAAACATGTTAAGCTTCATGACCAATGTGGTTACAACTCTAGATAGACAAATGTGCATTTCTATTTAGTGTAAAACCTTATTGCTATGAAACTTTACCTTCTCGATCAACAATTTTTTACTCTCATTGTCATACTTTGTATTTTTCAATGTGACAGAACTGTCATAAAAAATAATAGATTCCTTGGAAATAATCCAATCAAGTAGCATAACACTATCAACATCTACATTTATAGCTTCTCTAAAACTTCCTATTTTCATAGGAGTTCTGGAATTAGTTGATTCACATGTATACACTTCTTCTCAAATAAACCTCCGATCATGCTCTTTTTGCTTCTTGCCACTTGGTAGCTTGTTGTGAATCAAATATGTATTTGATGTATATTTTGTCATGTTTTCACTTGATGATGAACTTGTATCAGTATCATTTATGCAAGATACAAAATTCCCTTCAGAAATATTGATACATGATTAATATTGAAAACATGCATAGTTAATAAGGATTGTAGTTTCAACCTTCTTTTAAATTATGTAATTTTTCTTTGATTGGCACAAGAAGAGGTTAATTCTAGATCTCTTTGTTACTAATTTTTTTCATGCTTTTATAGTATGGGATTCATTTTGGTATCATGTTATTTATGTACGGAGTATTGTTTCAATTAATTATTATAAATTATTAGGTATCATGGATGGTTTTTTGGAAGAAAAATTTTCACTTTTTTTTTTTCTTTTAATCGTGGTTTACTTGTTCTCCTTAGGTAGAATTTAGCATTTACTCCTAGTTTTCATTCCTTAACTATCCCATCTATTGGTATCATTTACTCCTAGTTTTCCTTCCTTAACTATCCCATCTATTGGTAGCATTTACTCTTATTTTTCCTTCCCTACGTCCAAGGTATTCCTTGGTTAGGATGGTTATATTCTCCTATTTATGGTCATGGGATGAGTTACTAGTGAAAGATATTCTATAATTGGGTAAAAGTGTAAGCCATCACCCTACCTTTAAAACATTAAAATCCATTATAACTATGGACCCTCTTTCCTCTCTTCCTCAAACCAAAATTGTGGGGTGAGATTTTCCTTGTTTCTTTTGTGGGTGGTGTTTTTTTCTACATCCCTATTTTAGGCCACATTGTGTTAATTTCTTGTTAGGGACTATTTTTAATCGTGAAACTTTTAGCCGGGTTGTTGGTTTTATATACAAGTTGGAAAATTCTTCCAAAGGCACAATTTTTGCCCCTAAACCAACCCCTCTCTGCAAGAGTGCTTTATGCTTAAAAAGTGCACAGTTAGTTGCAATGCAAGCTACCTCAAACTTCCAACTCTAGTTCTTCGAGTACACAAAAGGGAAATGGAAGATATGGACAAAAAATTAATCATTGGCCAATATTTTCTTTTTCATATTTAAGAGAAATATTTTAATGATGATATTTAACTCTTTGGAGCAATTATATTTGAATGGCTGTAGTATAAAATGTTTGGATACAAATATATTCAACCTAATGAGCAGCCTTTCCTTATCATACAATTAACCTCAAGATTGACATTGTGATTCCACTTATGTACATGATTGAATTGCCATTCCTTCATTAGGTTAATGAGTCACTTCCAAATTACAATTGTAGTCAAATTAATTTTGGACATCACCAATTAAATATATGTTCAGATATGAATTATTAAATAAAACATATAAAGGATTTACATTACATAAATGCAAAAAACATGTATATTACTTAACTAATATAAAATAGATTTATATGACACAGGAAAGTAACTAATTCTACTAAATTCCAATGCTTTGAACCATAATACACCTCTGGATCCATAAAAACACAAAATACCAAACAATGAGAAGAGTAATTAAGAAATAGTTTAATATTTCATTTGGTAGCATGAATTACCACTAAGTTCTCTCAGAGTCTTGCATACTTATGCCCAACAAGTTTCATACATTTAGTCTTCAACTCTTACAACCCCAAAGGGGATGAGGGTAATGTCCCAAGATATGTGTGACATGTATCAAATCTATATAAGGAACTTGGATAACATAGTGTTACTAGAAATAAATTCAAGTTTTGCATGGTAATATGTGTATGGTAATGGACCAGAAAACCATTGGAATGTATGCCTTGAAATTCACCAAATTTATTGGTAAAATAAGAAACTCAACTTGAATAATTTTATGGTTGGTAAATGATATTCATTGATCTCTCATCATATAGTACATCAAAAGAATATTGATTCGAAGTTATTTTCATTTGTCAATATAAATGGAGAATGAATTTTTGAGTAACGAACAAATATAGAGTTCATAATTCACCATTAAACCACTAATAAGGCTACACGAGGATTTTTTAATACATAAGAAACACCAAAGAAATCACACATCGATGACTCATTGGAAACTATTTTTAGGATTAGACATAAACCCTAGATTCCATAGCTTATGTGTATGAATTTATATCAAACCCCAACGCAAATTTTCTATGATGTATACCTCACTATTTAACCTTAATCTCCTAAAAATTTTGTTTTCTAAATCTTCTCAAAAAAGGTTATAGCGAAAATGCCAAGATGACTTGATTGAAACAATAAAACCCTGGGATCATGCTCTGAAATTAAATGTTATGAACCATGTACTTTAAAATGAATACAATCCAATTAAAGGGTAAGACATCAATTTTCAATAATGTTAATAGATAAGATAAAATACAATGATCCTAATAATAAGTCTCAATAATATATATATAATATTATATATAATATATATATATATATATATATATATTTATATATTATTATATATATAGATAGATAAAAGACAATCTTTGGAATCTATTGACACCTAATCATCAGGATTGGGTGAATAAGTGTAACTGATGTAAATAAATAATAAGAAATATGAATAGTCATCGGGAAATGAAGTGAATAGTCTCTCCCTCATGTATATAATAAAGACCAACCTGAATGAATATGAATAAGTTGTTTTTGAGGAGTTACTACCTGGTCTGACATGGTATAAGAGCCAATGCCATTTTTGGCTTCTAACTGCCATTGTAACTCCCTTCTACCATTTTTTAGAAATCTGGGCCTGCCCTCTGCGTGATAATCAGGGTCTGCCCTATTCCTGATAATCTGGGTAACGCTTGAGCTTCTATTGCTCTGCCCACACTGGTATAACAACACTCCATTACCAAACATGCTCCATCTACTATTTACCATTATTCTCTAACATGGTATTATTCTCTGCTCTGTTGATTGACTTTGTTTTTTATGTTGCTCCGTTCTGACTTTGTTTTTGACATAATGCTCACCAAAAGATGGTTAGGTTTGGGTAACTGTATTCATTCTTTGCCTGCTCGAGAGAAGGAGGCCTTGCTCCCATCACTTTGGGTGAAAGATTACCAAACGGGTGAAACCCTTCATCTTTCAGACTTGTACAGACATTCTTCTACTTACCAAATTGATGTTTCAATTGTCTCTTGCTCGGAGGTTCTATAAGATACTTACCTGAGTTCTTTTTTACTATCGCACAAGAAAAGGAGAAGTTATATCTCCTAGAGCTTTGGAACGCATCACTAAAACCGTATATTCATGCTATGTATATCATTCAAACCTTAGTTCTCCAGGTTCTAGGTTCCTTACGTTGTTGAATGCACCATATAGCGTTGTCTCCGTCTCCATGCAAACGCTAATGATCAGCATTCCATTAATATTCTATATGGATAGAATTTATAATTTTGCTCCAGGCATGCATTAGTTCTGTTCCTTTAGTTCTGCTCCAAGGCATGCATCAGTTTTGCTCCAACGCACGCAGTTCTGCTCCAAGGCACGCATTAGTTCTGCTCGAGGCACACATTACTTCTGCTCTTTGGCTAGCTGGTCTGAAAAAGATTTGCATCCCCAGAAGAATTGAAGACTGAGAGACAGAAAAAGAAAGATATGTATTTTTCAATGAAAAAGTATGCAGTCAAGGTGTAAAGCATAGGATTTGAGCTTTCATGCAAGTTGAGATTGAGCAGTTGATATTGTTTATCTTATATTTTCTCTTGAATTGTAACCATATTGTAATGCAAAAAAAAAATGGTGATATTCTATATGGATAGAATATAGTTTTGCTCTTTGTATATTAAATCAATTTCTTACCTAATCAAGAAGGAAGAATAAGGCTATATTATTTTGAAGCACATTTTTCCAGCAGAAGTATTTTTTTTTTACAGTATGCATTCAATCATGATTAAACCCTTCACTCCTGAATTACAAAATAATGATCCTCTTACTCTTGCATCTGAAGTAAAATCTATAATGCATGATATCAAAGCCACTAAGGTTGAATTGGATATTCCTCTTATCACTTTTCTCAAGGCACTTTATCCCACTTACTCCAATTATCTTGAATCATTGCAAGAAAATGGAAATCTCAAAGATATTACCTTTGACTCTCTTGTGAAAAAAATTGTTGAAAGAGAGAAAGCTTTTGGAAAGAATACAACCCTTGAATCTTTTGAAGAGGCTATGTGCCTTGCTCATAAAGAAAAGAGTCTTACCCAAGATTCTTACAGAGGAAGAGATGGTCGAAGAGGAAGAGGACGATATTTCAGAGGTAGGGGGTAGACAATCTCAAGGAGAAAATTCAGATTTGCATTGCATACACTGCAAAAGAAATGGATCACATGATGCCTCTACATGCAAGTTACCTTGGGACAAAATTGAGCAGCAAAGAAATCAACCCAACTAATGACACAGACAAAGGCAAAGCACCTGAATCCACTCATTATGTTGTGGCACAATGTAATATCGAAGTAAATGAAGACTTATTTAATGCTTCACTTGCTTCTTGGAAAAATGATTGGTTGCTTGATTCAAGAGCAACTTGACACATGAATCATAGAAAATATTTTTTTGAAGAATTTACTGCCAATGTTGATGGAGCAATATAATTTGAAGACCAATCAAAAATCAACCCATCATGGCTTGGCACAATCAGGCTTAAATTGCCTGGTCTTCCAAACTTCCTTCTGCATCATGTTCTATATCTCCCACAACTGAAGAGAAATTTGCTGCCCTTGGTCCACATCCACTAGAAAGGTCACTACATTCATATGTTTGATGATAGGCTTAAGGTGAGAAAAACATCTTACCACTCACTTGTCATGAGGGGAATAGAAGAAGAAAGGATTCTCAAGCTGCAAGGTACCTCTGCTCGTGCACAACATTTCTCATACAATTCTCATTATGAAGAAGGCACACTCCCATCAAGTTTATTATGGCATGCTAGATTTGGACATTTGAACTATGATAGCCTCTACTTGTTGAAGAAATGCAACTGATTGTTGGCTGGTTTGCCTACAAATTCCTTAGGAAAATTTTAAGCAATGCGGATGCTTGTATTTCTAGGAAAAAGCAGTAGCAAACAGTGTTTCATATTCACATATCAAGAGCACATAGAAATACGTGAACTCATTCATTTAGAATATTATGGTGGTCCAATGCATATTCCTTCTGCAAATGGAAATAAAATATATGAGACAGTTATATGTATACTACACCAAAATGTTTTGGGTTTTGAAGAACAAAATCTGATGGCTATTTCAAACATTCAAGAAATTTCATAAATGGACTGGGAAAATGATGCACAATCTGGCTATATTCTCACTGGATTAATGGAAAAGATACACTTTCAAATGAATTTTAAACTATCTTCCCAACATGGGACTCAAACAATCGAACAATTGTTGCCCTTATTAAATCCCCAACATAATGGTGTAGCTGAAAATTATGAGTAGGACAATCTTAAATATGATTTGTGCATTCCATGATTGTTTTTCAAAAAATGTAAAGTTGATGTTTTGGGATGATAGCAGTTCTATGTGTTGTATATATAAAGAATAGATTGTTCCATCAAATTGCTATTAGAAACAAGACTCCATATGAAATGTGGTATGGGCACATTCCTTCGATAAAGCATCTAAGGGTCTTTGGTTCCACCTGTTATGCCTTGATACCAAAGGTACATAGAAACAAACTTGGTGCAAGAATTCGTAAGTGTATTTTCCTGGTGTATTCAAACACCTCCAAAGCATACCATCTCTATGATGAAGTCAATAAAACGTTTGTTGTATCTAGAGATGTAATCCTTATTGAATCATCCAAAACTGACAATCTTGTTGAGCGGCAAGTTGATCTCTTGGATAGATTCACAAATGCAAAATTATTTCAAGAATTTGATAATTAGATTCGACAACTTGAAGGGGGGATTCCTGTACTAGATCAACATGTCGAATCTTCTTTTGAAGAACTCTCTCCCCCGCATGAAAATCCAACAATGGATGATGCTTTAAATTATGTGATTGATAGAATTGGGAGACTCAATTTTGATTCAGTCCCAACTCAATCAACGGAGTAGCCTGGACCATCTGAGAAAGGTCCCCCAAAGTGGCTGATAAAGACACTTGAAAATGTTGATCCTGATGAGGTTGGAAAGACAGGAACTAGAAATTCAAACCGGCAAAATGGAGATGATGTAGATGACTCTGATTCACCTGTTGATATGGACATTTCTTATGATTGTGAATTTAATTTTTCTACAGATTTCAAAATAACTTCCTTCAAAGAAGCTACTTCTCATGATGAATGGAAAGAATCAATGCAAAAGGAGTATAACTCCTTGATAAAGAATGGCACCTGGAATCTATTTGATCCTCCATTAGGAACCAAACCAATTGGCAGCAAGGGGGTCTACAAGAACAAGTATAATGATGATGGCTCACTTGACAAGAACAAAGCCAAGCTTGTGGCAAAAGGTTTTACACAGAAGGAAGGGGTGGATTATGAAGAGACTTTTGGCCCCACAACAAAATGGGCTACCATACGGACACTCTTTGCCCTGGCATCTCAAAACTGTTGGAAAGTCCATCAAATGGATGTAAAAACTACTTCCTTGAATGGAGATCTAAAAGAGAATGTTTTTATGTCCCATCTTGAAGGATTTATTTTGGAAGGACATCAATGTAAAGTATGAAAACTTTTGAAATCCTTGTATGGCCCCAAACAAGCACCGCAAGCCTAGTATGAAAAACTAACTGAGCATCTTCTGAAACTCAATTTCAAACATTATGATATTGATGATGCAACTTTATTTATGAAGAAAGTTGGCAAAACAGTTGTATATCTTGTGGTACATGCAGATGATCTTTTGGTGATAGGGAACAATGAAAGCCACATTGCATCCATAAAGAAGGAATTTAAGAAAGGTTTTGAAATGACTGATTTAGGCTATGTTCATTACTATCTTGGTATTGAAGTAACTCAACATCCGAAGTCCATATTCCTTTCCCAAAAGAGGTACATTGGAGATCTGTTGAACAAGTTTGGCATGACATAATGCAATCCTCTTACTACTCCAATGGAACAAAACTTAAAGTTCACATCGATTGAAGGAAAAGAATTTGAGGATGCAACAAAGTATAGACAGCATGTAGGAAGTCTCAACTACCTAACTACTACTAGACCATACATTTCGTTTGTTGTTAGAATCCTCTCCGGGTTTATACAAAAGGCTTGTGAGGGACATTGGTTTGCTGCAAAAAGAGCTCTAAGCTACTTGAAGGGAACTCAAGACTTTGGAATCAAGTATACACAGGTGGATGACTTCAGCTTGATTGGATACTCTGATTCAGACTTCGATGGAGACAAAGAAACTGGGGTACCTACTTCAGGTTATGTTATGAGTCTTGGATCAGGAGTTGTCTCCTAGAGATCATGCAAACAATCAGTTCCAACAAATTCCACAATAGAAGCATAATATGTGGCAATAGTTGAGGAAACAAAAGAAATTGTGTGGCTCAGGAAAATTCTTGAAGATTTGCAGGTAAAACAAGAACAATTGACTCCACTCATGATTGACAATACCTCAGCAATAAAGTTGGGCAAGAACCCAAAGTTCCATGATGGAACAAAGCACATCAATACTAAATATCATCTGATTCGACATCATGTTGAGTCCAAAACAATCCATATCCACCATTGTTCCACTAATGAGAAAAATGCAGACATCTTCACCAAAGCTCTTGGAAGAGAAAAGCTTGAACGATTCAAAACAATGCTTGGACTTACCAACATCCGTTCAGATTAGGGGGGGAATGTTGACACCTAATCATCAGGATTGGGTGAAAAAGTGTAACTGATGTAAATAAATAATAAGAAGTATGAATAGTCACCTGGAGATGAAGTGAACAGTCTCTCCCTCATGTATATAATAAAGACCAACATGAATGAATATGAATAACTTCTTTTTGTGGAGTTACTACCTGGTTTGACAGAATCATAATGAAGCATAAAATTAAAGGTCCTCATCAACCTACTAATATAACAAATAAATTAATAGTGAATTTTTATTAGGGCCTTAATATAGGGACCCCAAGGACTAACCACTAATCACACACCTTCTCTTCGTAGACGATGTTCTCATCCTCCTTGATGGCAGTGTGTGAGACTCGAGGTATTTCTCAAAGATCCTGAAACTATTCTTTGCAGCTACTGGTATGCTTCCAAATCAGACGAAATCAACCATCACCTGCACTCGCACTTCAGTTCAGGAATCCCAACTTGCTCTCCAGGCATTCCCCTACAATGTCCTCCCTCTGGATAGAGGACTCAAATATTTGGGATTCAGACTGAAGCCTACTAGTCAAAGAATAGCTGATTGGGTCTGGTTGGTTGCCAAACTGGAGAAAGGACTCACAGGTTGGAGCTACAAATTCCTCTCTCAGGCTGGCAGATTGGTGCTCATTAAAATTGTCTTAGAGGCTACTCCAGTTTTCTGGATGGCACTTGCGTGGATACCGAGGAATATTCTAAGGCGACTCCAACATATGTGCAACAGATACCTCTGGAATGGAAACCATGAAAAAATAATATTTGCTTGGATCAGCTGGAAGAAGATCACCTTACCCAAAAAATGGGGTGGTTGGGGGCTTAAGGAACTTCCTGATTTCGCAATGGCACTTGCAGCCAAGATGGGATGGACCCTATTAACCAGTCAAAACCTCTGGGCTCAAGTTTCCTATCACAAATACATCTGGCCCCTGAACATTATGGACTGGGCTAGATTACCATCATGGACATCGAAGGGTTGCTCATCAATCTGGAAGGCCCTGATTCACTCCCTTCCCCTCATTCGTGATAACCTAGTATGGAGAATAAATGATGGTTCGCTGGGTAGGATTGGTCTTGATCCGTGGATCAACAGCGGGGGCAGACACATTCTCAACCGTGATCTCATTGCACACCTACATAATAGAGACATCCGGCATTTTGCCCATATTGTTGATCATCTGCGTTCGGACATATTCTCTCAAGCTTGGAAAATAGCTCAGCAACTCGATCTCCCCCCGTAGTGGCATCAGGAATGGAGCGAATATATCCTTGCATTATCCAAATCCCATATCCATATCAAGCAGGGACCTGATGAACTTATCTGGTGCAAGGCGAACAATGGTATATACACACCAAAAGTTTGGATACAAAGCACTCATCCACACAGAATGCCTGATCCTTTGCCTACGTGGTGGAATATCATCTGGAAGCTCAATGCTCCACCACGTTCCAGATTATTCTTCTGGTGCACACTCAAAGGTATTGTCCCCACGGTTGAACACCTTACACGCAGAGCCATTTATGGCCCTTCCTGGTGCACTTTCTGCAAGGCGGCATCAGAAACCTCGGATCATATATTCCTCCACTGTCCGGCTATTCACTCACTTTGGAACAACATTCGCACTCATCTGGGAAATGTGGGGAACTAGATTGGGGTGGATCTCACGGGTGCATGGACAGCCTGGACCCATAGCCACCCGGACTCAAAACTCCTAAACCTTCCCATAGTGGCAACCTAGTTCATCTGGCTAGCTAGGAATCGAATTATTTTCGAGGATCAGGCTGTAAATTGGACCCAGACCAAAGCCTCCATTTCGCCGTGTACCAAGATATACCTGAACCCCCCCCTTCTCGAGCTAGGACGATACAGGCACCGCCCCCTATTGATAAATCGACCCCGTGGGCCTTCTTCGATGGGGCAGCAAATCAAGCAGGCTGTGGTGGTGGATTTAGATTACATATAAATGAGCATCACAGATACCTTGTTAAAATGGGACCCGGTAGAGGATCAAATAACTTTGCTGAACTCTCTGCCATTCGAAATCCACTGCATTTCGCATTAACTCATCAGCATACAAATATTAATATTTTTGGGGATTCAATGATGGTTGTAAATTGGATCCATAATGCCTCTATATGTCATACACACACGCTCAACAATATATTACATGATGCTCTCACACTCAAAACAGAATTTAATCAATTCTCTTGTTTACATATCTACAGAGAGCATAACAACGAGGCTGACAAACTATCCAAAGAGGCCGCGTTACTTCCCAGAGGCGAATGGCTAATTGTGGAGCAGCTAGGGAATGAAGAACATAGGTTTTACCACAGACCATATATGGACTAGCAAGAACAACGGGACAACAGTCCCGACAGAAACCTTTAAGTGAACTTTTTGTCCCAACGAAATACTGTACATAATTAGGAATATTAGAATTTGCGAATGGATCCTACGCGATCTCGAACAGGCTAAATCAGCCAGACACATATATGTGTATTTTTCTCTCTTTTTGAAAATGCTCTGATACTACACCCTACGAGGTGGTTTTTGTATGCACATACAGCAATGCCAATGGCATCTACTATATGTAATTTTCTAAATTTAATGAAAATTACTGATTTTTCCAGTGGAAAAAAACCACAAATGATAAATAAATATGTAATCAATTTTAAAGTATTTATATACAATTTTTTTGTTTTATTTCCATTAAAACATTTAAAGTAATTTTTGTTTTTAACATAATAAAATATATTGAAATTTAATATTCAATTGGCAGTGATAATAATCATTATTTGATTCTTATTAGATAACTATATCATTTCTCATCCATAACTATGCTTTAAGAGTGGAAAAATTAATGGAATGACCTTAACGAATCATTTTACATGCATTACCTAGTTTTGAAAATTGGTGTCTAAAATATTTAGAAAGTAGCTTGAGGCCTCTAATAGAAATACTTTTAGGGTAAAAAATTTATTTTCTCATGTTTAAAACCTTTTTATGATATTTTTCACAAAGAGATCTTCTCAATGGCACAAAAATTACCTCAATTGGTCTCTATATTCAAAACTTATGGCTCGAGGAAGTTTACCTTCTTGTTTTACCCACCATGATTCAAGAGGATTCCATGCCATCCCCATTATTCATGGAAAATGGACTAGCCACATTATAATGATGAAAACAAATCCATAAGAGTTCACGTTTTAACTCTAGTTAAGAGTTGAAGGAGTCAAACATAACCAGTAGTAGGCTATCTAGCTATATAATAATTAGGTCAATAGAAGGAAAAGGGGTTCAATTCTATTAGAGTGCATTTTATTCATAGATGAACATAGTATCCAAGAGTTGATAGGGAGAGAACAAGAGGAGAGGAGTTGTGGATTATAATACTTCATGAGCCACATGCCTAACTTCTTTGTACTTCCATATGTTTCTCATTCAGAGAAAGAGAGTAGAGTGGCATCACCTTCTCGTTGGGATTTATTTTGAAAGGGTTTCCCTGGTTATCTCTTATGTTAGTTTGTGGTTTTTTAATTTCATTTCACTATTCTTTAGTTTTTACATCATTATAATCTGCATACATATGTAATAAATAATAATTAAGAGATCCATAAATATAAGGAGAAATAAAAAATTTTAGTCTATATTTCATATTTTATGTTATATTTTAGGAGATTTGTTTGGATGAATTGTCTAGTGTAATATCCACTACAGATTACAGAACATATTAGAATTAGTGAAGGTTTATTTGGATATATTTTGGGGATCAATATATATTAAGTTGAAAAGTAGAAAACCCCAACAACCATTGACAAATATGTCAATACACCTAAAGACCCTACATATAATATGTTTGTGTGACTAGAAGCATAAATCAAATATTTAAATTATAATGGAAGCTTCATCATGCCAACCCTTACGAGTAAGATCACGTTATTACTAGAAGATGAAGGTTCTAACATAGAGTTCAATTTAGAGGAGAAATTGGCATATTAAGAAGACACGGAGAGGGAACCTAACAATGAAGCAAAAAAGGATCAACCAGTTTATATTCTTATGAACCATTCACAATCCTTATTCCAAATCCAAATGAAGGTCAAAACCAAGTTGTATCAAGGTGATACGGATGCTCTAAAGTTAAATCACTTTTTGCAACAACAAGAAGTTTATTTTAGTCTTAATCAAACAGAAGATGAACATTTTTTTTTTCTCATCTAAAATTAGAGGGCCTTTCCCTAACTTAGTGGGAAATCCACATCTATACCTTGAGGGTGGAGGGACAACATCCATTGAATAAATAGGATGTTTTCAAAACCCTCATAAATTCACAATTTTATGTGTGTGTGTGTGTGTGTGTGTATCAAAAACATTGTGTAGAAGTGGATGTGGGTGTGCAAGACCAATGGTTATTTTATTATTAATAAATTGTGCGAAGTGTAGAGGTTAGTACAATGAAAGCTCGAGATACTTTTGTGTATTTTGAATTTTCTCTATGGTTTCGCACATATGCATTTTTGTTATCTTGTTTTTTTTCAATTTTTATTTATTAATGTATTTTCAAACTATGACAAATAGCCATGTGGAGAAATATATGTTTTAATGGTTGTTCAGAGCTAGTTCTTTGGTAAAAGCGTACATGAAAACAACTTCATGTGGATAAACATAAAGAGGTTTGTACACGCCCTAGTTGCAAACTTTGATAAACATGTCTCAGTGACAATGTTAATTATAGCTACAATGCTCAATTTCAAAACTGCTAATGTATAAACTGTTTGGAATAGAAATTGTTTTCAGTTTGGTTTTGATACTCATGTTTTTTTATATTAGAGATTTATTATGCTAATCTCTCATCATAAACTTTATAGAATGAAATTATTATTTATCCCTTAGTTTCGATGATTTACTGTAGCCCTTGAACATGGACAAGCTATAAATATATGAATTTTGTTAGTTGTTGGGGCTACTAGTTGGAGTTCTTATAATCATTGCACTTATTTTGGAGGACATCAGAAAAACTACAAATAAGAGAATATGATAAGTTGTAATTCCACAATAAGAAGTGCATTTCTACTTTGTGAAAATAACATTTACAAAATGAAATTAATGTTATTTATCTAAATAACTATGTTCATTTAATATTGAATAATACAATTACAATCGCCGAATGTTCATTATCTAATCCAACATTCGCAAATAGAAAAACAATTATAAAGAGTGAATGTATTGAATACACATTAGTGGAAATAAATGGCAATAAATAACTTGTATTTTATTTACAGAAGAACTCTAGTTTATCAAAATAGAATGTGATCTAGGATATTAATAAAATAGTATCCTGATATCAGTTTCTAGGTTGTGCGAAATGTATCTATCATCAAACGTAATTGTATCAATTCGACTATTTCCAATTGGAATTTAAGTAAAATGGATACGAGGTTCTACTTTGTGAAAATAAACTTTACAAAACGAAATTATTTTTATTTATCTTAAGGACTACATTCATCTAATATTGAACAATATGAGTATAATCGTTGTGCAATTATCTAATCCAACATTGGCAAATAGAAAAACAATATAAAGAATGAATGTCCTGAATACATATTAGCTCAATGAATAAATGGAATAAAATGTGTATTATTAACAATAGAACTTTATTAATGAAAATAGGAGATGATCTAGGATATTAATAAAATTGTATCCAGATATGGATTTCAGTAGTGTGCAAAATGTATCTATCATCAAACATAATCATATCAATTGGAATATTTCCAATTCGAATTTAAATAAAATGGATGTGATTTAACGTAATTGATTTTACCATAGTATTTTATGATCAATGACCAAGTAAATCTGTAGTAGAAAAATTGATGATGATCACTAGTTAATGAATATCATTCAAATCAATAGTAGTTAAAATTTCATTTCATACCATTAAAATCAATAGTAGTTAAATTCCATTTCATATAGGCTCTACTCAATTATGGTAGGATTAAGGGAGTTGTAGGTTCTTTGCAAAAATGGGGGGTGGGGGGCTTCAAAAGAAGAGCTTTCATTATACGATGTATGCAAAGATTTCATACATTACATGTTATTTCATGTTGTCCATGAAAGCAATTTGTTAATGTTCATTTGCTATAGTATACACAGAATAGAATAGAGAAATTTGCAAAGATTGGCCAAATCTACATGGAGACATTCAAACTAAATTAGACTTTTTTATGTGCGTTTATCATTAAATAAATCATGTTTTGAATTCATATGAAAAAGAAGTGTTTTGTGTAGAATGAATATGAAAAACATACTATTAATGGGTAACAAGAATAAAAAAATAGTTATAGTAACAAGAATTATATCCATATTCAAATTGTAATTACCATAGCTATGATTAAAATAAACATTAAATATGATACAAATTTCTGCCAATAAAAAACAGTTATTGAATATCCATTTTAATTTTGATCAACAAAAGAGAAATCATCTTCTAATTGTTCAGAAAATTCTTAAACAATGTTAGAATTTGCACAAAACAGTCAATTTTTAACAATAAGGTATACAACTAGAGTAAGAATAATACCATATAGTTATTCGTAATAGTTATTATATATGTTTTCTGATATCCCAATTCACTAGTACATTCACAATTTCCATTTCGGTTGTTTGTCTCTTTAAATTTGTGCTCTTGCATTTTGGAAAAATAGCAACAAATTTTTCACAATAAAGTAAATGCATATAATAAATGATAATGTAAATGTTAAAAAAAAAAAAAAGCACGAGGGGAAAAATTCGTGTGCAATTGTAAACAATCTCGAAAATTTTAGGTACAAAAGATAACACTCGATTTCTAAAGAGCTTATTAAAATCGTTATACCTAGCTGCAAAAGTAAATGAATTGGAATCCCTGAACCATTCTATGAAAAATAATTTTGCAATGAAAAGTAGAAAATTGCATCCATAAAATTTACTTAATTCACAATAACATCTATAAAAGTTTGAACATTTAAGTAGTAGTAAAAAAAAAAAATGAATATTCCAAGATTTAATAAAACCTATAGTATGCAAAAACATATGTCCTAATTATTTAATTATTAACTGTTTTCATAGTTTATGGCTTCTTCAAGAATCATTTCAGCTTTTCCTATATACAATATTTCACAAGAATGGCTATAATTTGCAGTTTGATGCGTTGACCGAATATCTACTTCTTAATGACCCTCATTCATCTTTGCAACTCTACAAGTAAAACAAATATTTGTTCATTAAATTTAACAAATTTTTATTCATTAACATTAATAAAGTTATTTATCCATTCCGTATTTTCATGTGGGCTAAAATATTCTATAGTGTCAAATTTTGTTGCCTCTAACTGTTTCAACTTATCGAATTCAATTGTTAACATTTGCCTTCAAATTAATCCAAAATCAAATGTGATACATGGATAGTTCATATTTTTCACAATCTATATGGATTTGACATATGCATTTTCTCTTCGATTATCTATGCGTTCATATTC
Organism: Pinus taeda; assembly: GCA_000404065.3. Lineage (NCBI taxonomy): Eukaryota > Viridiplantae > Streptophyta > Pinopsida > Pinales > Pinaceae > Pinus > Pinus taeda. Next base: position 64,839 of record APFE030623425.1, read on the forward strand.
AGAAATAATGTTCTCCATTATTTTGATTCTCTAAGACCATGCAACTTTCAGTTGATTCATTCAATTAGCATTTTGCAATTCTTGCCATTTTTTTCTCTGCATGAGAAAGTAAATCAAGTCTTTCGATGAAATAAAATAAGTCATTCCTCATGTAATACCTATCTCCTTTGAGATGACATTGAATGAACTAGACAAATGACTTAGTTATTTGCCCCAATTTCTACAAATTTGAAGTTGCTTTCCATGCATGTTCAATTATTTGTAATCATTGACATATATTACTAATAATACATGTTTTCACCAAATTAAGCAAACTGATATATTTAGGAAATGTATATGATGCGCCATGAGCAGTAATTCGTAACATCGTTGTCCATATTTCCAATGAACTCATCAACAAAGGATCCATATTTAGAGCATCTTCTAGGTCCTTTATTCCTTCTTTTAGTCTCAAGTTCTTTGTTACATGTTCACTAAGAGAGTATGCACACATGTTACTGATAAGTTGATGTAGCTTCATGACCAACGTGGTTACAACTCTAGATAGACAAATGTGCAATTCTATTTAGTGTAAAACCTTATTGCTATGAAACTTTACCTTCTCGATCAACATTTTTTTACTCTCATTTTCATACTTCGTATTTTACAATGTGACAAAACTGTCATAAAAAATAATAGATTCCTTGGAAATAATCCAATCGAGTAGCATAACACTATCAACATCTACGTTTATAGTTTCTTTAACACTTCCTATTTTCATACGAGTTCTGGAATTAGTTGATTCCCCTGTATACACTTCTTCTCAAATAAAACTTCAATCATTCTCTTCTTGCATCTTGCTACCTAGTTGCTTGTTGTGAATCAATTCTGTATTTGATGTATCTTTTGTCATTTTTTCACTTGACGATGAACTCGTATCAGTATCATTTATGCACAGTACAAAATTCTCTTCAAAAATATTGATACCTGATTCATTGGTGATTTCCTTAGCATCTATGATTAGCCTTTGATTTCCATGAGTATCATTTATGCAACATTCAAACTGACCTTTAGAAGTACAAATACTTGATTCTTCCATGATTTCTATACATCTATGATTAGCCGATATTTGTTTGTCACTGCATCTTGACATTTTTCGCTATGCCCTCTAATTTATAGACACAAGTCTTTGTATCCAATTGTTTCCAAAAGTGTGCCAAATTCACCCTCCTCATCAGAGGATTTAATTTCTTCATCTTTAGTTAAGTTAAAAGGATACAAAGTCTTTCCGGGGTGTATAACATGAACCACAAACTTCACTGTGATTTCTCCAACAGTAAATGGCAAAGGAATGAATTAATTTTTCTTTTTTCTTTGAAATATATTTAGCTAATCAAGGTACTGCCTACAAAATTGAGAAACAAAACCTTTTTAATAAAAAAATTCGATAATAACAATGACTTACCTTTCAATCCAAACATTTGAATCAGCGTATTAGTTTCTCTTTATTCATGCATACCTTTCCCCGTAGAAAAAAATGTTCCTATCTAGATATATGATGAGGCTCTTTTCCAGTTATCATGTAATTGGCTTGTCTTAAAAAACATCTTGAATTAGGAAAAAGTTTAAATAAGCATTATTCTTCCACACTATAGGATATCATAATCACATTGGTTCTTGATTCACATTGAATTTAGGATTAGATGGAAAACCACTAAATCCATCACTAGAAATCAAAGCTATTATGAGATATGACATCATGAAGAATTTATTGGACTTGGATAAATTACTTAAGAGAGAAGATAATTCATTAGAAATTATATCAGCCTAGTTGAATACACAATCTTTTTTGTATGTGTGATAAATCATATAGAATGCATTTTGGAACACTTGTTTTAGTTTCTTGGCCCATGCCACCTGCACAAATCCAACAAAAGTCCCTAAACAGTTGTTTAAACAAAGAGGCTTATAGAATAGAAATATAGTAATGTTCTTGGTAACTTGATGAAAATAAACCCCCAACAATGTTAGACTCACATGCTTTTGAGATCGAAAAGCTATTTTCTTGACAAAATTCCAAGCAAATATTAGCATTTGGTAACTTGAATATTCGTTTAAATGTATTTTCATTAAGAGGAATCCTATTCCTTGGGTAGCATAATTGTTCTTGTTTATGAATAAAAAAAATTGTGCACAAATGAACAATTCTCTGAAATTAAAAACTTCTAGCACACATGAAACTTTTGCTTAATCCACTAGTCCAAATCATGTTATTATTCTTCTCTTTCATTGACAAATTAATATAATGGTCATATGCAATCGACCAGTGGAAGTTATCATCAATAGAACCAAGTAAATTAATTGTATCATTTCAAATGGATTCTTTTCTTTGTTTTCTACTATGTTCATTTTGTAGCTAGAAATACTTTCTGAATCAATAATGGTCTCAATATCGTTGAGTTGCAATTTTTTTCTCAATTCTTTATATCAATAGTCTGATCTTACTTTTGCAAATGAAAAATCGATTATGACTATTGCAACTATGAAATATGTTTTACAGAACATTTGTCAATAAAATAAAATAAAATAAATTAATATACCAAAGATAATGTTTACAGAAAATAGTGAAAATATACCTCGAAGCTAGGAAACCATCTTGTCCATTTAATAAACATCTCACTTATGTGTTACGATAAATTCTTAACATTAATTGCAGCTATCCAAAAAACTATCAATAATAATTGTCACCGCAAAAAAATATGCCAAGTTTTTCATATTACAAAACTATAAGGCCACGTGGTTCGTGCCCACTAACTAGTCATTATTGTCTTTGAATTATGAATAACCTAACATGCAAATTTGAAAAATCTAAGAGACACATGAAATTTGACCAATCATTTCAAATTGCTTCACTTTCTTATCGGTTAACCTAGAAAAATACTCATTAAAAAATAAATGGAATTTTTTTAAAATTCCATGAATGTACGGAAAAGGTGTCACGCAAAAATGATAATACGTGGAGAAAATAGAAAAGTAGTGAGTATAAATGGAGAAAATCAAATGAAAAGAACAAAGCAACACTTTTGTACATTTGCAAGTTTTGCACAATGTTTATGCATTTTTCCCATCTACAATTTTTCATTTGGTAATTATCTTTAGTTATAGTTACAAAATTAACAAATCTGAAATTTTTATGGACTTGCAAAAGTTAAATTAAGTACCTATTCATTTTGGAGTTAGCATGAGAATGAATAAACAAATCGATCATTATAGCTTATATGAAAATATCTAAGTTTTATATTTTCCTATGAACTTTATTGCTTCAAAAAAAGAAAAACATTTAGCTTTTGCAATCTTACAATTGCTCAAAGTATAAAAAAGCATGAACTGCATCATTGTCACTCCAATACGAATGTGAAATATGAACATGACATTGATAACGAGGGAAATTTTTCCAAATGTGATAAATAATTGTCTTACTCCCATAAACAAAATTCATCATTATTTCTTGTAAGTGGTTGCACTGCATATATTCTAATTTTTTTTACATCTTTTTATATTTGAATTAATGTCCTATTCATTTTGGAGTTAGCATGAGAACGAATAAACAAATGGATCGTTACAGCTTATACGAAAATATCTAAGTTTTAGAAAAGTGTGTTGTATTGCTTCAAAACAAAAAATGTATAGCTTTTTTAGTCTTACAATTGGTCAAAGTATAACAAAGTATGAACTGCATCATTGTCACTCCAATACGAATGTGAAATATGAACATGACATTGATGAAGAGGGAAATTTTTCCAAATGTGTTAAATCATTGTCTTAATCCCATAAATAAAATTCCTTGTTATTTCTTGTAACTCATTGCACTACATATATTCTAATAGTTTTTTACTTAGTTTTCTATTTGAATTAATGTGGATATTGAAATCTCCAATAAGTATAAAAATGTAATCACTAAGTATGAATTGTACCCTTACTATTATTGTTTCCTCAATGATTTCGTAAATAGGTAAACGTTGTGAAACATATAAATTTATTATGCATATCTAACATTGGAAATATACTTCTGACAAAATAAGTTTGATTATGTTATTGCAAATGTTTTCCATTGATACAATTTATATGTTTTCTTGCATGAAAGTAAGTACTCCATGAAGACAATTTGATATGTTGAAATTGAATTTAGAAAACTCAGTATTGGATGGTAGAAACTTTAAATGCATTTCCTAGATATAGAGAATCATAACATTCATGAAATATTCATCACACACAATGTCATTCACGTGATAATGTATACTTTGCAGATTGAAACTTGCAATCGTTAAATTATTTTAAATTTCCATTGGCTTATCTATGTACCTTGATCTCCATGATGCTTTAGTTATTAAGCATTTCATTACTTATAATACTTTCTTATTTACATAAAATATCTTGTGTTAGTTTTTACTAAGATACAATGAATCCATTAGTTTAACTCATGACAGTGTTGTGTAAACTAGTCCATGTGTCGATATGCCACTTGGATTAAATGCAATTCCATTCAACATTAAATCCCGTGATCAGTGAATTGTTCTAGCACAAGCTAGTTGTATCAGGAATTTCTTGCGCACTATAGTTGTAAATATCTTTCTATTACATGTCAGTGGTTTTGAAATATGCAATATTGGAGTCCAACCAACTCAAACATTTATGTCATACAATTCACAATAATTTTTTTTTAACATCATTGATATCTAGATCTACGAAATATACCCATTACACATCAACGTTATTTCTATTTTTCATATATATTTTTTCATATTCCATCAACGCCGTTAATGAGACCATATTTTGTATTATATTTTCATGCATGTAGCTCAACAAGAACATTACATTTGATAAGGATTCTATATGGAAATATGATTATCTTCTCATAAGAAAAAAATCATATTTCCTTACTCTAAGATTCGTCAATTGCATCAAAAACTATTAGCTCTTCATTTACATGTGGCAACATTTTTTCATTATGCTTCTATACATCCTTGTTTCTGTAAAGAGTCATGGAAACAATTGATCCATTGGAGCAGGCATATAACATTAATCGTTTCTATATCTTATGTCTTCAGCATATTGTTGATTCACTCACATTTTGTTAAGGATTTTAATGAACTTGTTATCTTTTAGATGCATTGTCGTATGCAATGCATAGAATTTGACATTCTCTTTCCAGGAATCATATATTATTATTTTTCCTATTAAAATTAGTTGCTCAAAAATCAAAGAATCTTTGATTAGTTGTGCTTGGAACAAGTGACCTGAAAATATTACATCAATATCTCCAAAATAACCCAACAAAGTATGCTTAATTTCACTTAAGCCTTTTTCAACACAGTATAATAATGTTGAACCTATCAAATACACCTCATCAATCAACATAACATGAAGTTATTTGCAATGTTTTGTCAATGTGTCTAATTTCCCCTTTTAGTGAAAGATATTATGATTGTTATGTGGTAAATGGAGTGCATAATGTAATGATATACCACCAGCATTGAACTTTTCCTCCCTCATATATGTTGTAAAGATTCCTTTTAATTGAGTTGGATCATTCCCGAACATGTTGTTGTACAAGTGAATTAGAGATTATAGTATTGTTGTAACAATAAATGTTTTTCCAATGCCCATACCACCTGTTACAAGTACATACGATGGGCCATTTGGATAACTTTTTCTCATCCACTATTTCTTTCACTATTTTTTCCTTTTATCGGTTAAGCATTCTCATGAGTTCATAGAATTACATTTCTTCTAGTACTTGTGGCTACATTACAAGTTGATAAGGTCTCTCAAAAATTGATTTTCCACTTGTATCCTTTTGCAAATATCAAATAGTTGATTCGATATTGTATTCTTGATACCATTTATCACTCTCTATTTATTCACATAGAGGTAAATTTATTTGAAAAATGCACTCTCTTTGTTTTCAAGCTCATCAACCATGTTATCAATATCATTCCACATTGTTATTGTTTTGTTTGTGAATTTTTGCTCATTACATTTTACGATCTTATCAAATAAGAAATATGCATTCTCCCAACTGTAATATTTGTTCTTTAAATATGTTCTCGTCCATACGATATGCGACATATAATATTAAACATTCTTTGTAATAGTTATCAGCATCAATATGTTTTCTATACATTACGTACCTTATAACATATGGTCTCTCAGCACCTCCTCTTTGTTTTTCCTTGTAGTGTATAACACGATTCAAATTATGCTAAACACACATATTCGATGTTTTCTAGTCATTGCACATAGTGATCAATAATTGATAAACATGCTATGTTTTTTGAATTATCTGGTTCACATTCTAGGTCTTTTGGTTTCTTTAATGAATTTTTTTTACCATCTATTGTTGAAGTATTAATAAATATATATTTTCTTGAACTAGTATTTAATTGCATTGACAGTGTTGTATATCCACCTTGTTTTGTAGACATTTTGTATAAGTTCTATAAAGAGTTTCTAAGCTTTGCAATTGTTTCCATGATATTATAATTGTTACTTTGACACTCAATTTCCATACGTTTAAACATCAATGTCATTGTTTTATCTACATTTATCATATATGAACTACAATAACTAGTTGTAGCATATGAGTCGAGTAGAAATTGAGCATCAGTATTTGTGCCACAGATTAATAGAATATGTTGAGAAAAGATATTAGTCCAAATTTTTGTTGGTTCTCTTTTCAACAAGATTATTTGTTGTTTCATAGTACACTGAATTGTATGGATATAATGGGATTCATTTCTACCTATTTGTTTCTAGAAAACTATAAAATGTATGTCACATCATGTTCCATATGCTATAGTCCACCAAATTTCACTCTTGTGTTTGTCTATCCTTTCGTATTTTAGAATTAAATAGGCTCAAATATTTGTGTTCTTGGCATTGGTGGTATTGCAAAATTGCACTTGAAATGCATATGTTTTCCTTTCCTGCAAGTTCTTATGTGACGATGACGTTGAACATTTTTCATATTTGTAGCTAGTTTAGTTTAATTACAGGACAAGTACTTTTTAAAAAGTTTTCGATTTCAATATTCATACTTGTTCCATATATCAAAGCATTTTTAAACCATATCAATCCATTTTCATGTTGGCTTCCTCGGTTTTGAAATTTTGGTACAAAGAAATAGTCAACGACATCACCAATGTACTTGGGATGATGTGAAACTACTTGACGTAAAGAATTCATTCTACTTTTGTAATATGGTACATAGGTAATGGGTTCATTTCTTATCAAGGTATAAATATCATATTTATCTACCTGAATTTTAGTAGATGATTTTTTTTCTAAGTGTATTTGTTGCAAATCCTTTACTAAAGGATACAATATATGTTCATCACTTCTAAAGGCTACAATATATGTTCATCACTTCTAAACGAAAAAAGGAAAGTGGGTGAACCTAACTATTGGATCATTACATATAAGTTCTTACACAAATGTGAAAAATAGTTCGACGATGTTTGTATTCGTCTATGATCCATATAGGCAATGTTTGATGCAAGAATGCATTTCAAATTTGTCATTTTTTTTAACGTCCTTAGTATTAGTTTTTTTTATATTTTAACTATCCTTTTCTTATGTTAATCAAAATACAACTGAATACTTGATTTAGGATAACTCACAGTATTTTGTAAATCAAATTGATTATATGATACACAAAATTATGTTCTTAATGCAAAACTTCCCACTTATCAATATCGTTATATGTAAAGTTTATCCTAACACTTTATAATTCTTTTCTTCTACAAAATAGTGTGGGAAATTTGATCTATTCTCACCACTTATATTTGAATATTGCTAAAGGCTTATAGAATCTAGCTGGACCATTTATTATGTAATTATTACAAAGTCATAAAAACTATATGAATCACTAAATCGATGTAATAATGTTTTTTTTACCTGATCCTGATCAAAATAATCCTTATTGTAATTTCTTTATGTATTTTCATTTATCTCACATGCATATGCATCATTCTTTTGATCAAAGACTTGTTTCCAATTTTCATTTATTCTAACATTCTCTAGTCTATAGAGTGGAGTTTTACACAATCATCTTAATGCCCTCATGAATTTATGACCATGTATTTTCCCAACAACAAATATGACTTTAAACACTAAATTTCCTTTAATTTCCATGATTGTTGGGCAGTAGATCCCCCCATAGTGAAATTTCGCGACTTGTAGCCCGAACTTTGGTCAAATGAAATATAAGACCTCGCAAAATGCGGGCGCGAAGCGCGAGAGTCTAGGGTTGTCCGCCCTAAAATATTGTAATTTAGTATAGAATGTGTTGGCCTACCCATGGTCCGCGAACCATGGGAATGTATAAATAGAGCGAGGATCTAAGTGTAGAAGGCAATTCAGTCTTGAGTTCAAGTGATATGGGTTTTTGAATGTGATATTTGCTCTGAGTCTGTAAGTCCAAATCTTGGGTTGTAGGAATAGGAAGAGGCACTATAGCTGTGTGCACAGAGGCCTAGTAGAGTCTGCAGTTGTGTGCGTGGACCCCTGCAGCTGAGTGCGTAGGGTGGAATTGGGATTGTAACAAAACAGAAGTTTAATAAAGGCTAAGTTCATTTGGAGCTATTGTGCATCTATTCGTAGATTTGTATATTTATGCTTCTGTTATATGTTTATGCATCACCTTACAATTTATGATTGCGCACATTGGTTATGAATATTGAAATATTAATAAGAATACTGGTCCCATAAAATTAAGTTAAGATCTATAGTAATAATGTAGTAAGGTTAAAGGATTTGGACCATGCCTCTTTGCGCTCTTTACAGAGCTATGCGAAGGTCAGACAATGCCACGGAGCAGTGTGAGTGCACAAGATCAGTTCGCAAACTTCCCAGACTTCATCAAGACATCCCTAGGGTGCGAAACTCTGGTTCCAGCACCCTCCCATACTACCTTGGATGAGACCTCAATCCGCATTCCATGGACTATTGCTGAAAGGGCTGGTAGTTCCAGGACTTGTTCGGCTAAATCACTTCTCAACCTGGGTTAGGCCCCAATAAGCCAACAAATGGTTTAGTTTCTAGGACCGAGATCTGCCTAAGGGATGTCTGATGTCAGAACATTAGAATCCTATGAAGAAGGAAATTGAAGATTGGTTGGATCAGAAGCTTCACGAATTCGTAACACAGGAAAACTGAACTCCACAGATATCCAAGAAGAGGTGGCTGGATCACTACGTATATACGGAAATCTATGAGATCTTCTTCGTGTCCTTCTCTTCAAATCTATATGATTGGATCGCGAGTTTAGCCGACAGCCAAGGAAGGTATAAGCTCGATCAACCAATAGTGTGGACTCCAGAGTTAATACGTAGACTAGAGGCATCAGAAGATAAGATCGTGTAGGCCGTAAACCATTGGCTCAACCGGATAATAGGGAGCTTTATCACTGTATTTGTGATAGACACAACTATAAGCTACAGCGAAGTAGAAATATGTTTTCTCAAGGGACTGCGAGGTAAGTACATCAAATCTTTGAATACCTGAACTAAGATGTTGTTATGTGAAAAACGAGTGATGCGAATACATTAATGATTGGAACGATGTAAAGCAAACAGGTCTACAAAGGTATCGAATGGTTATGAAACAGTCCTTTAATTTAACCTCTGCGAGTGAGTGAGGAAGAGCACACTTGGATTTCTCTAAGGAGTGCGGTCAGTTTAATAAGACAACGAATTCCGCAGTTATAACCTCCACTTATGCCATCACCCGCTTCACCTTCTTCACCCCCATCGTCACCCACCCCATCTCCACCACCCCCACAGTTCAGCATGTCGAGTGCGATTAAGCTAACCGTATTCAGAGGAGTAGGAAATGAGGACACGGATCAGTTCTGGTTCGTGGTAAGAGTAGTGTGGGGAGCACAAGCAGTTACAGACGATAACGTTAAGAAGGATAAGCTAGTGAGTGCATTGAAGGATTGCGCATTGATGTGGTATATCAAGCACTCAAATGATCACCTGAATGTAGGAATAGAAGATATCCAGAATGCACTAAATAGAGAATTCATCCGGCCAAAATCAAAGACGTAGTCAATCATTGGATTTAAGGAGATCATGATGTGTCTAGGTGAGACCCCCTAGGATCTGGATCAGAGGCTGAAGATTATGATCTGCAAGGCTAATATGATGCTAATGGATGCATAGCACCACGCGTGGTTTCTGGTGTCTTTGACACCCCACCTGAGGATGGTGTTGTCGCAGTAGAAGCTTTCAACCCAAGCCGAAGCATTGGAAATGACGATGAGGTTGCATGAAACACTGATACAAGATCCGAGGTTACGATTTCAACAGATTCATGCACAACTACAAAATCTCTGCCTAGAAATGCAGAGCTTGAAGTAGGATAGGGCACCACGACCAGAGGTGCGCAAGGAAATTTCATGTATAAAATGCAAAGGCCAGGGCCATGATAAGGATCACTGTATGGTATTCGCAAACTACTTGGCAAGAGGGGGGCCCATGTCGTTGAGACCGGAGGCACAAGCAGGGCAGAGTGTGACAACCTTGCTCTGGTGTACGATTTTCCAGATAGGAGGAAAGCACACGACAGACAACTGTCAATTGTTGCAGAAATATACCCAAACTCCACAATAGCTGTTTTGTAACTTTTGTAGATCGGTGGACCATGACGAGCGTACTTGTCGCAGCTAGAATTAATGATGGAGTGGGCCCCAGCATATAGAATGCAGATGGAAACGCAAGGCCTTGACCCAGCCGCTGGGATGGCGCGCACTGGATTTCAGTGCGAAGGTCGAGGACAAGGAGGAATGGGGCCAGGAAGGGGCCAAGGACAACTAATCTATTAAAATTGCGAAGGACCAGGGCACTACGCTCGCGATTGTACCAACCCAACAAGAGTATCTTATTCATATTATGAGCAGTTTGATCATGAAATGATAGATTGTCCTACGCTGATCACACAGATGCACGAGAAAGGGATACTACAGCCAACTCCAACTCAGAATATCCAAATGATGAGGTATGAACTGCATGAAGAAGAACCCAACATGAACATGATGCTCAGAAGTGGCACAACCACATGGGAAGATAAGGGGAAGCACCCTGAGGAAGATACATGGGTTCGCAAGGCTCCTACAAAGGAACCTGAGTTTGACTTGGAACATGCAAAGGAAACATTTATGGAAGCTAAGAAGAGCTTCGTGGAGGCCTCTAGTTCAGGTAGTAAGGATCAACCAGAGACAGGGGTGGATCCTTCTATGCTAACTACCTTTTTAGAGATAGGCATGAAATTGCTACATCATAATAAGTCAGTTAAAGGACCACAAGAGTTGATGACTAGGTGCTCCGGATCAGGGGAACCATGCGTAGTCTGGAAACTAAGAAATCATACATTGTGCACTGAGAGGAAGATGAGATTGACAGCACAGATTGGCGAATATGAAATGGAACAGGTAATCCTAGACCCAGGGCTTGATGCGAATGTGTTACCAAAATAGACATGGGAACATATGGGCAAGCCCGCATTATAGTAGTCCCCTATTCAATTACGAATGGTGAGCCAACAAAATATCTTGGCCATGGGAAGGTTGCAAAGGGTACTAGTGGACATCGAAGGTGCGAGCATGAAGATGGACTTTGAGGTAATAGATATTGTTGATGATAGCAACCCTTAACCTACATTGCTAGGAATAGACTGGGTGACTAATATGAATGGAGTCATCAACCTAAAGAAGCAGAAGATGATATTCGATAAAAAGTCCCTTTGTGTAGTAGTTCCACTAGATCCGGCCGAAGGTGCGCGCTACACTGAACTTGTGCAAGACGATGACAACGACAATGAGCTGGATTGCATTTACCAGATAACAGCAAAAGACTAGTATCGGGTGAACCTGACAGTAGATGGGAGAATCTCATGGCAGCACGATAGTTCCTATACTTCAGATTTAGATGAAGAGATAGAATGCTAGTAGAATCAGTTGCACGAAGTGACAACGCTGAATTGTAACATGATGATTAGATCACTGCGGTGTGTTACGACCAAAGCAAGAGAACTGCCAACCTATGATGGGGTGACAGGAGTGGATGAATTCTTAGAAAAATTTGAAAGTGCAGTACCAGAACAGCAGCGGTACAGTGCGATGGAATGGGCGTTGCACGCGACACCTGCATGATGGTGCAATACACACCAGAAGAATATTGGAAACTGGCACGAATGTAGAAGGTGAATGTGCTTACAGTTTGGAAGTCCCCAGTGTTGAATGCGAGCCAGGTAGCTAGGACGAGGCAGTCTGCGTGCCCACCTATATCGATGGGTGCAGTCGTGTGTTGTGCAAGCACGTCCTGGATTGAGGATCCAAAATGAAAACCTAACGCGACAGTAAGAAAAGTGACAAACACTCCACATCAGAGCCTTCACAAAGCTATGCAGAATCATGAACAAAGTCTACTAGATGGGACAAGCTGATTGGGACTTGCACATACTGGCAATCCAATGGGCCTATAGGGAAATGTGCAAGAACCTGAGCATGGAAATGGTTCCAAAGACGATGAGCAGAGTCAAGGCCATAGTGGTGGGAAAGAATCCCCATGCAATCACTATGATAATTACGACAGCGCACAGGGACCAGAGCGAAGAGATTAGGCATTCACGTGAGGACGAACATATGGAGATTCAAGAAGCCATACTAGGTTCATTTATGTCATGTGGTAGTGTAATTTTAGTTTGATATATGTTAGTAGATACATTGATTAGTTCACCAGTCAATGTTAATTTTGGTTTTTTAAAACATTGTCCAAGGTCTTGTATTTGCAAAAATGGTAATCACAATGATATCAATCATTTATCCAATTCATAAATTTCTTTCACTATGGAAACTTGTCTATTACGGACAATTTTCCCTGGAGATGAAAATTTGATAACTTTTTCATTCTTTAGTTCCTTTCTGTATTTTTTCATACGCACTTAAATTTTGACACAATATTGATTTGCTTTTCTATGACATATATTTGAAAAAAGGTTTCTTTGCAAATTAGAAATGACACAGGAAAATCTTGTATTTTTTTAAGTATTGTCATTCAACATTGTTTCGAATGTATAATCAAACATCTGTAATGATTCTTTTTTATCATTAGCAAATATTCTATCATGTATTGACGTTCGTCATTTCGATCTTCTTGTAATTTGAATTCTTTAGATAGAATTTTTGTTTCTTGTGTATTTTTTGAGTCCATGCAATGAAGAATATGGTCTTTTGCATACATTAACATACCTTATATTAAGTTCCTTACTATATTCATCAATGTCCATGTTCTTAAATCTAGAATTTAATGGCTTGCATAGTTTTAAAAGAACACTTATTTCAAAAATGTCGTTGTTTCTTATATGTTTTTGGTTGATGCATTGATAGTCACGATCTCTTATTTTCATTGATAAACTCTACTTCAATTTCTATGCCATTTTCATTCACGTCCATGTTTTTGAAGTCATGCATATTAATACCACTATGTTGATTATTAGATTATTCTATATATTTTTTTCGTTAACTGCTTCAATAGGAAATGAAATATTTTTTTTGTAGTATCTCTTTGCGAGGTTCATAATGAAAATGGCCTACACTCATACCAAATTGAATAATTTGGAATATTGTTTCGTTCTTCTCGAACCCATGAAATTTAAACACAATACACAGTGTTAGCGAACCATATGCATATAGTTATTTTCAAGATATACTGTATCCAGTCATAAACAAAAAGGTCGTTGTTTATCTTCCCTTTTTCATATGGAATTTCTAATTGTTCAATATATCCTTACCAATCTTCTATTCTAGGAAATTTTTTAATTACATGTTCATTCATGTATTTTTCTATGCAGTTTAATGCAAATGAATCATTACACGTCATTACGTTGCAAAACTTCTGTCCAATTATGTGTCATAAAATAGGGAAAATCATACTCATTATTCATTAATTGGCATCTTGTATCAAAACAAATTTCACAATAAATACTCATGAACCCATAAACTATCTAAAATTTATGTATGCCCATTCTTTTTTCTATATGTTATGTTTGTTCAAATGTTGTTATATTTATTATAGGTTCATGATCAGTTCTTATTGTACATATTTTATTTCACAAGAGTGTTTCAAAATTTCCAACAATTGATTTATCACTATGGATTAATATGTCATAAATTTCTTCACACAAATATGAATTAAAAAGAAAATTGCTTTTCGCTGTTGTATTTGACCAAATCATTATGGGAATTTTTAGCTAGTTTTATAACCAATGTATATGGAATATGTCTCCCAAAAGTCCTCATTCTTCCCCAATGATAGTATTTGAAGATAATTTTGTCATCCTTTCCAAGTAAATATCTGGGTTATTTATACCATGCATATGTATTAATGCATCTACATTAAATTTGTGTTTGTAAGATAATATGGCTTCAACATTCCCTTCGTGTAATCAATTCTTGAAATGTTATGTTGTTCCTTCACACAATTTTGTTTACATGTATATAAAATGCAATAGAGTTTTCATACTATCGAACAAGAAATCTCCCATAGCATATGAAAAAGTGTTCAAATGAAATAGATTATGCTACCTTATGATTTCATTTCTACCATTCATTTCTATAGTAAAAAAATGCTTCTCCATTGATGCTTTAGCAATTATGCTTCAAACACGCTAGTTCATTGATTCTTTAGGAATCACGTTTCAATAAAAAAAATTAATTCCTCTATGAACTATTGCTTAATGATAAGCACAACATAAAAAATGTACAAGAAAATGAGTAAAAGGATATAGATACAACTAATTCAAGTAAAAATTTTGTCTATAAACGAGATATAGAATAAAAATAAAAATGAACCACAATGTATGTGATATGGATATCATAAAAGCTCTATTTTTCGCGAAAGAAAATATTGTGCATAATTATTATGCTAGCAAGCAAAATGCATAATTCTTAGAACATATTATTCATTATGACAACTATGAGAAAAAACCAATCGTAATAAACTCCCTTCCCCTATAACTATGAAAGATATGAATATGAATTAGCAACATTTATTCCAAGAAATGAATGCATGATCAACACCTAGCTAATGCAACTATCGACACGTTCCTTGTGAAAATTATGCCACAAAAAGATATACAAAACATGGAACATTCGATTTATGATTATTTTGCTATAAAGAAAACCACATTGACACGTCACTTGTTATTATGAAAATTATGTCACAAAATATTCATAAAACATAGGCCCTTTGATTTAGGATTTACATCGAAGAAAAAGTATGTGCAACAACAGACACAATCTTTCTATGGAAAATTTATGTACTTCTACATTCATTCTCCCCCCCCCCCACCACATAGTTCTCCAACACACTTTCTTTCCACATAATACTCATTTTTAAACGATGGAAACAACTTAATATCAATCACTCTGTATAATGTATCACACAATTTAATATTTATTAAATTTATTATATTTCTATGATTCATTGTGGATATGTGTACATGATATGTCCTGTCTAACTTGTCATATGCAAAATACTTACACATGGTCATTATACACGGAAACGAAAAACATAGTGTCAGACAACAATGAGAAAATGACTGATTGGGAAAATAGTTTTTAAGTATAAAACATAAATGGCTAGAAACTTTCTTTTTGTACAACACATTTAGAAAATGCAAGTATTTTTTGAATCTATGTTTCCTTTCATGAGCTTTAATCTCCAAGGGAAATATTAAACATAAAGTAATACATCATAATGCTTCTTGAATTTTGTCATGTTGTTCAAGCCTAGTTGGAGATCGACTATGTATTTTGCAACACATCATAGATATGAAAGGCAACCAACTCTTCAATGATTACAATTTCACCTTTCTCCCAATATCTCATAGGATACAAATACAATGAGTTTGTTCCCATTTGAATTGCTCAAGTTTTACCTAACTAAGACATGTTTTCTCTTTTGAGCGGTAGAAAAAACTTAGAGAACCTATCGAGAAAATCAATTGCATAGATCTTTGAATCTATGCAAAATAGAGATTTGTTGTAGGACGTTGAAGCATAGATGACCACACTTTTGAGTTTCACCTTTGCCTAAATGACATCTCTAAATATCGTATGAAAAGCACCAAATGTTGAACATAAAGAAACAAAAAGTAATATAGATTAGAGATGTCGTTTATGTTGATTGTAATTTAAAATGTATTTTGCAATATATCATGAATATGGAAAACAACCAACGATCGAATGACCATGGCTTTTTTTCGCTTTGCAAGGTGAAATTTGTCTACACAAGGATTTTCTAAAGATAGAGTATGTACAATAGAACGGAGGTGCAAAAGTGGCAATAAGAAATCTGATGCATTAAATTTATTTTTTAATTTGCACAATCTAGCATAAGAAAAAATAATAATCGAAGTCTCGAGAATGCAACATGACAAACTGATATGTTAGTATGAAAATAAACAATATGGAAAATTTACGACATATTCCTAGATTGAACATTATCTAGATAGACTATTATCTAGATTTTTAATCATCGTGATAATTATATAGATAGATTGTTATTGACATTTTTAATTTCCCTAATGCCTTTGATGCAATATTGACGGCGTAAAACTAGGGGAAGTGACAATAAGAAATTTGACATAATTCATATCTAAATATGAAGGAATTACCATAATGGCTATAATAAGGATAATTGAATTGAAACAAAATAACCAAAATATTCCCAAATAACAGTTTAATCATTCTTGTTTTTATGTATATACATGATTATGTATCCTATTTGTTTAATTGTCATAATTCCTTTGATGAAATATTGATAATGTACAACCAGGGGAAGTGCCTAGAAAGCAATCTGACACAACTTGTATCTGGATATGAAATAATTACCATAATTTCTATAATAATAACACAACAATATGTGAATTACAATTACATCTTATTGGGTATTGAAATTTTATAAACGAAAATCCTTGTTGTGATAAGATTTGGTATAAAATTCAAAGGTGGCACGTGTATGCAATCGTTTTCACACTGAATTAAAAAATATTTCACACACTTTCTACCAATAAGTGTATTGACTTGGATCTACAAATACTAATGATAAATCCAGTGAAAATCCTATGAATATGCCAGAGCTATAAAACATCATCCAACAAAAGAACCAATAGATCAACATAATCGAATAGTCCACAATTGCAACAAGGTGTTGTGCAACCAAATCAAAAAATAGAAGAAAATATAGATCAACAAATTCAAAATTAGCCTCTTCGAGGGGGCAACCTCCTTTACTCACATAAATGAACAATTCTTGGATGATAAAAATGATCAGAACTCCTTGTTATATTAGAGTCTAAGGGGTTAAATATAATCAAAGTCTACATAACATTAATAATGTAAGGGCACTGTTGGATACCTATACCAATAGGTTTCATATTTCATGATTGGCAAATTCAAGTGCCAAATATGCTCTACTTTGCTGCTACAAAGATTCCATATTTACAAGGAAAGACAAGGTGTGTACATGCCTTCATGCCTATTAAAGTTTTGATGGATGACCCAACAGTCTAATCTGGATCATGCCATGTTTTCAATTTTTGTTGTAGAATAGAGAAAGAAATCTGTCCAAACTGTTTAATCTTGGCAGATCAGTAGTTAGGCAGAGAAAACTAAGGTTCCCAACTGCTTAATCTGGGGCCTTGGAAGAAATAAGGGTAGTGCTAGATAGAAAATCAAAACAAAAAAGCCAAGGGAAAAGAAAAGGCACATCAAGGGTCTGCAAGTCCAAATGCACCCTCCAAGAAGAAACAAAAAATGCTAGGTAAAATAGTTGGGTAGGTAGATGGGGTTGCAGAAGTGGTGTTCCTTCTGAGCTAAAATTTGCAAACCAGAAACAAGGAAAACAACACAGTGGAGCATGTCTAACTTCCCTTCTTCCCTTTGTCTACCACTCATTACTAACATCCATTCACAAGTTGTGTTCATAAGAGAGACTCAAGGTTTTATGTTGGTTCTTATGGCCTTTAGAAGCCACATTTCTTGTGCAAAGTTCTTTTCATTTAGATCTACTCTTTAAACTAAGTTGTCTCCAAGAAAACTTAGTGATACCACTCTTCATTCACATTCTCCCTCCATATTAACCTCTAACTCTATTATCTAGCTCCCTATGCTTCACTTTCCCTACTATTATAACACCATGGTGTACAAACCCTAAACAATGTATAAATATCCCCTCCTTGGCATTATAGCCATATTTTTTACTACTAGGGCATTGGATTAACACCTGGTTAAGCTCAAGAACCCAAGCCTAACCCCTTTTCTCCATCAGAACCTATCTACCTAGCCAACTCTCCATTTTTGCCTAAAAACCCTTGAAAAAAACACTTTTTGCACCCTTTTACCCACTCAAAGGCAAAAATATGATGAAACCCACTTTCCCCGCCATATCCTAAGGTCGGGAGCCATTATGCGCCTAAGTTTTTATCCTTCATACGTTTTATGCGGAAAAATTTATAAAAACCTTTATTTTGCCTTTTTCTAAAGTTGTCGGGTATATTCGATTTTACAAAGGAAAACATTGAAAAACTATTGAAATTTGTTGAAAACCCGAAGGGTCTCGCCAGGCGCAATTACCAATGAATATTATTAGTTTAAGCCGCCCGTTGACCATATCTTCCGGGCATATCCCCTTCCCGATAGCCATCAGATCTCGCTCTTTAAATCCAACGGTCGTCGTGGATTTCCGAGGGGCCCCGACGTCCGACATATATCGTCCGATATCTGTCAGACGATGATGTCACACGAATCCACGCGTCGCCCCCATGTTCCATTGGAGCCCCCTCTGACAGATTTGTCATATAGGAGGGGGCCCGATATGATGCCATCTGTCCGCCTATGTCAGCATCCTTTTGCCACTCATGTCAGCACCACGACCGCGCACCTTATCCACCATTCGTCCACCTGGCCGCCAGCTCACCACCCCCGTGGACCAGTCTTTAGCTGCCACGTCACCTGATGACGTCCTGCTGACGTCATCCAACCCGGACCCACTTGCTGACGTCATGCTGACGTCATTTAAAAAAGCGTGCCAATAAGCCAAAAAGGCCATATTTTGCCAAATTTACGTGTTTTTTTGCACTTTTTAACAAAAATACTTCTGCACTCTCTGCATGCGCTTTACAACGAAGAATTCGCCAACCGGTTCAAGACCAACCACAGAGCTTCAGACCGTGAACCCAACTGTTGTTCAGACCCAAGTTGTCCATACAAACAGGTATTTCTCCTTAAAAACCTCTCTGCAACCTGGTTTCTCTGTAAATACTAAGAACGCCTAAACACAGAAAAAGCTTAAAAATTCACCATAAAACCACGCATACCCAGCTCCCTCTTGAAGAATTGATGGTCGAATTTCACTAGCAAAGTCGTTTCAGACTGAACTTTCAGTAAAAACCCTTTTTCCGTTCCCGCAGTCGTGAACCGAAATCCATAACCTGCTTTCAATTATCAAGAAAGGTCTACTAAACACTGTAAATTACTTTCTCAAAGAGCCAAACAGTATTCCAATTGCTGTGGACTTACCCTGCTACCCTGCATTCCTCAAATTCTCCTTTCACAGGCAGTGCTTCTCTCATTTATCAAGCAGTATCCAAACAAACATGGAGACTCCAGCGGCACCAGTAGCCCTCAATGTTGCTCCCCTAAATACCCCACAGAGAGAGCTGGAGTGGCAGGATTTGGCAGACCTAGACTACCAAATCTCTGAGAACTCCCTATCAAAATGCAAGTTCCACATTCATCTATTAAACGAGCTCAAAGCCAAACACAAGGATGGGACAGACATTCTAGGCATTTGGGAGTCCTCCCTCCCAATTTTCAAGCTCCCTCAGGTCAACCAGTTCCCTAACCTTATTCACCTATGTGCTGTCTACTATGACCCCATGCAGAGAGTTGTGCTTGACCCTACAGGTGCAGTAGTATTCTACATAACCCCTGAGGCCATCAGGGAAATGCTGCAGTTCAAGACCCAGAAGAAATTGGTCCCCTTGTCCCTACTGGAGTTGATCAACCAAGGAGCCAAGATATTAACAGAAGCACAGATCCTGAAGCTAAATCAACTATTCATTACAAACTCTGACATAGCGCTGCACCCTCCCATTTTTCATGGCTACCTCAATCAACTGGGTGTAGACCTGGCATACATGATTAGCTAGTTTTGGGGTACAAGTCACTAGAGTTTATTGAGGAAACTGTACTAGTGATGATGACAATGTTTTCCCCTGGCAAGACTCCTATCTATTATGATTATGCTACATACATTTCAGACAAGATGCATGAGCAATTTTTGAACTTGTCCAAAGAGAAGGTGTTCAGATACACCTCCTACATTTACCACCTCATCCTGTACTACCAACATGAGAAGTTCTCCTTTGAGATCAAGATAACTGATGCAGCAGGAAATCCAAGGTCAGTGGTGTACTGGACCTCAGTTTTTCACCTCAGCACATACTCTCCATACACATACTCTGAGTTCATAGACCTCTTCATCCATCCAGCCATGTCTTTATTCTTAACCTCACCCCCTCCAAGACTGACTGATGAGATGCAGAGGATTCTACAGCTATCCAATGCATACAGCATAGGGGATTGGTACTTTTACCAACACTATACTGTAATCAGAATAAATGGGTGTGAGTTGCGCCCATACAGATTGCCCAGGTATGTGCCTATGAGACTATTTGCCTTAGAATATTTCAGGCAATTTCGCAATGCCGATATGGTGCACTTTGCAGGCAGGGGCAAGAAGTCACAGCTTAAAGTAAGAAATCAACTGGGCCACTTTGTCTTAAACAAAAGGGAAGGCTGGAAATATGCTGACAGGAAACTAGAAGGCCTTGGCGTAAAGCAAAGCTTCCTTTGGAAGCCTTATGACCCTAACATGTCCATATCCTTGAGAAGGCAGAAATACAAGCTCTCTAGCTATGAACATGTGAGCATGCCCTACATTCAAAGACATGCCAACCAACCAAAATGGAGAAGGAACACACTGGAAGAACCAGTTACTCAGGAAGAATTAGTTGAAAGGGCCAGAAGGCATTTATTAAAAATGGCTGACTTAGAATATCCTTCTCAGGTACTTACTCTGCTAAAGCCTCAAGCAGGAGCAGCTGCTTCATCTTCTACAACACATCAAGGGGCAGTGAAAACCACAGAGCAAGATCAAAGCAAGGGCAAGGAGAAGGTTATGGAAGAGCCACAAGCACAACAGGGTCAAGAGCAGCCACCCCAACAGGAACAGCAGCAAAAGGACCAACAGGGTCAGGGGAAACAAACAGCAGAGGCCCCAATGGTCACCCAAGAACAGCCAGTGCAAATGGCACCCCCAAGGCAGGATTCAAGGATTGACTCTTCCATCCTCCAGACCCCTCAAAGGGAGGATGTAAGCAGAAAAAGAGATAGGGAAACTCCCCTTACCTCACCACCAGAGAAGAGACAAATATTAAATCCCTTCTCAGAAGAGGAAATGCCAAGCATGGAAGCCTCAGCCATCTCCTTTCAAGAGGAGCAAGACAGGGAAGCATTAGGAGAAGTGAGCTCCTCAGGACAGAGGAAGGGAGGAGAAACAAGCATTAGACAGTATTTCAAAGATATCAAGAGAAGGAGTGAACCAACAAAGATTCAACTCTACAATCACCTGCTGAACATGGCTCCTACAAACCAACAAAGGCTCATGTCTGCCTTTGATACACAGGAGGGGAAAATGGTCATGAGCCACTTCACACCAACAGTGCAGCAACCACAATCAGCTACAGACTATATCAAGACCAATTTGGAGGTCCTAGCAAAAGACATCCACCCAATGGATCAAATTGAGCTCCATAAACAGACGGGTGAGATGGTCTACGCCACATTGGCTGACAAGACCCTGGTCAACTACAGGCTGCAGAATAGCCTGAACAATACTGCTGCATAGCTTGAATTGGAAAGGGCTTCCTCTCAAGCTAAGGATAACAGGATCAAAGCACTGGAAGAAATCATAATAGATTTTGGGCATGATCCCAAAGATGTTAAGGCTGTACAAGAAGTCCTCAGGCTAAGGGATCCTGATATGGCAGCATTAAAAAAGAAGTTAAAAATCCCACCAACTCTTCACCCACAAACAGATGAGGTTGCCCAGCAGAGGCAAGAAAAGGATGCAGCTTCTCTATTAATGACATTATACAAAGAGCTCATCCAAACTCAGGAAAAGCTGTAGGAGTCAGAAGCCACATTAGAAGCAGCATTACAACAAAAGGAGGCAGGGAAAACCTCACAGCCACCTCCAGAAACAATAAACCTTGAGGAAACCCCTCAAGACACTGCCCCTCCCAGCCAACAAGTGCAGCACGCAGCCCTAGACACTTCAGCACCAACTACCTCAGCACCAATAACAGAGCAGGCTGAAAGCCTGGACATGCAGAAGCTGAGGAAAGAAATTCAGGTCTTGGAGTCCCAGATGTCTGAGCTAAGCCAAGCCCAGGACAATCTGGCAAAAATAAATGAAAAATATGACAAATCAAAACAAAATGTGGCTGAGAGAGAGAGGGAGGTAAAGGCCCTCAAGAAAAGAATCGTTGAGCTAGAAAAAGAGCTCACATTGGACAAAGTTACATCAGAGCTTAAAAGAGTCATCTGGGGCAATATTGGCCAATATATAACAGACCAGTGGGAGTATATTGAGGCCATATATGAGAAAATGGCACTCATTAGAAGAGCACCCAAAGAAATACAAAGGGCAAGGGCATCTCTAGGCAGTATGCCTGAGATTGCCACTAGGATGATAGACGTGCTAAACTACAGGACAAGCTCCCAGCTGATAAAAATGGGGATTGGAAACAGGACAGAGACCATCTCACTAATCAGAAGATTCCTGACATTAAGAAACCTAATTCACACCCTGGAAAGAAGAACCCAGGACATGCAAGCAGATATAAACAAATTCCAGAACAGGTTTATGACATTACAGAACAGGGGGCTTCCTAGCCCATTGGATCCATCAGGAAAGTTACTCTCACATGAGAAATATGCTAAGAGAGTAAACAATTTTGCAGCGACTCAGATTTCAGAGGCAGCTAGTGCATCAACAGAAGCAGGCCCAGTAACAGGGCAGATCCTCTTTGATAGAGTAGATAATCTATTTTTTATTAGGAATGAAATTGCACATTTATTTGATGAGCCCCCTCATTTTTATAAATATACATAGGTTGATGAGACCATGGTGTCAATTTTGAAACATCAGTTGCCTTCATCAGAGGTATGGGAAGAGTTGATACGATTACTGTTAAACCAAAGTCAGTAATTGTGATTTTGCCTTTGAAAATATTTTGAATCTCATACACAGCAGGACAAGGACACATCAACAGGTATGCAGAAAGAGGCTGAGCCAACTCAGCGCAAGTATTCGGCCACCACAGCAGCATCAGCAGTCACAGGTGACAGGGCCGAGGAGACACAGGAAGTTACAGCTGCACAGACACGTCATTCAGCAGTTATATCAAAGCGCTCAACTGACTCCGTGAGCCCCGAAGATCAAGATTGTTCTGACAGGAGTTAAGAGCCTTTATAGTTCATTAAAGATTGCAATAACTTCTCATCTGCAATCTCTGAATGAGTTAGTTGAGATATTTTTCCTCTCAGATGACTCAATGCCTGAGATATTTTGTAATAAACTTCTATATATTCCCCCTCACATTTGTTGGCAGGGGTTGGACTCTGGATGTAAGAAATCTCTTGATATCTATTCTGTTCCTCTTCTATTGTAAATCTTCAGAGAACTAATACAAAGGATGATGGGATTTCCAAAGCTTTGTGTCTCTTGATGTCTTGCTGGTGTATGGTTGAATGTTGCAGGATTCCTGCGTTTTTCATCGCTCAATAAGTTTTCTTGTTACTCTTTGTTATATGTTTGATTTTCGTATATCATTCACGTTTTCCATATTTCAAATATCTAATAGCAAGGAAAAAGAATAGTCTCAGGATTTAATCACAGATTACCCTGAACTCAATCTAAGCTATTATAAATGTTTTCTTCGGCTATGGTAATGAAAGTGTAATTCTTAATTGCTATCTTTCACACTATATCAGCACAGTGATCTATTGTCTCAGGAATCCAGGTATTGCTCCTAAGTAATAGGTCCTTTTCTCACACCCAGCTCAATGAAGAATTCTTATCTGCTCTTCACTGGTTGATTCACATTTCACCCTCACAATTTACAGTTTGTTTTATGAAATATATAAAGGCCCTGTAATTCCAGCTGCACTAAACCAGGATCTCAAGGAAACAACAGCTACAGACCCCATTGCCCAATGGATTAATTCATCTGCAGAGAGCATTTCAAAATTATCAGAAAACATCCTCCCAACCAAACAAAAACAAAAAAACCTTTACTTCATAACTGGCCTAAAACCTCTATAAAAACAGTGACAAACCTTACAGAGAGAGCCCTCTCTGATTACAGCTGGGCTAGAAGTTGTAGTCCAAAGCTGGTTAGTGGTTACCCCGGTCGTATTCCCTTGGGATTCATAGGGAACAACCTGGGTGTTAACAGGCACAACAATAACAATAGTGGGCTTCCATAGGGCACAAAAATAACAATATGGGGGCTATATGGGCACAAAAGTAACAATAGGGGATACACTAACAATAACAATAAACGGGATACACTAGTTTTATAGGGACCTACCATGCCCCTTTCCGTCAAACATGTGTTGTCCTCAACACTTGAGTAGGTTTGGAGTGGTTCCATATAAAATTCTGATCCTCCTATGTGGAATCTTCAACAGGTAAGTTCTTCCATTTAATGAGATACTCTGTAATTAACCAATTATGTAGATGTCAGATTCTTATTTTCGTGACTGCTTCAAGCTCCAATATTATTTTTCCTTCTTCGTCAAGTTCTGGAAATATTGTTTGAATTGGGATATTTTCACCAATAACCTTCTTTAAGCCTAAAACATGTAAAACTTGGTGTACTCGGAAACTCCAATTTGGATGCCATAGTACCAATGTTTTGAAACACCTTGTGAGGACCATAGTACTTGGGTGATAATTTACTATCCTTCTTAGTTTCCTTGAGGGACATTTTTTTGGATGGTTGTAGCCGTAAAAATACCTAGTCACCCACATCAAAACTTCTTTTACTATGATTTTGATCTACCTATTGTTTCATTTGATTCCATGCAAGAGTGAGGTTTTCCTTTAATATTTCGAGAACATATTGTTGATTATTGACGTGATTTTCCACTACATGGAACTTAGAATTTTCTCTTAAATATGATGAGATGGATGGTGGATGATATCCACAAAGTGCCATAAATGGGGTTATATTTTCTTCAGTGTGGAATGAAGTGTTATACCACCATTCAACCATAGGTAACCACTTGATCCTTTGTGTTTATTTATCAGATAAAAATCAACGAACATGTCCTTTCAAACATTTGTTCACTATCTCCGTTTTCCCGTTAGATTGAGGATAATAAGATGAGTTATGCACCAATCAAGTACCAAGACAATAAAATAATTTTATCCAAAGATATCCCATGAAAATGGGATCTTTGTCACTTACAATAATCTTTGGGTTTCAATGTAACTTTTGAATAGTTTTCGTAAATGAAATAGAAAATGTACTCACTTTAAAAGAAAGAAATAATGCAGAAAAGTGTGTGTACTTGGTAATTCTATAAACTACCACCATGATGGCACTCTTTCCTTTGGAGTTGGGTAAACATGATATAAAATCCATTGACACCTTCTCCTAACACTGAATTGGAATCACTCAAGGTTGTAACAGACCCAAGGTCGTAATTTTCTCAACTTTATTTTGTTCGAAAGCCAAACATTCTACCACAAACTTATGAGCATTAGATTTAATTCTATCCCAAAAAAATTCCTTCTTGACCTTGTGGTATGTTTTAAAAAATCTCAAGTTACCTCCTATGGGGGAGGTGTGAAATTCCAAAAGAATATTTTATTCGATTTGGGAATTCTTACAAAGACATAAGCTGATGCAAGTAAAAACCCACTATACCCACAGTATACATATAAAATGAATAATCTCATTTCTCCCAGGAATTTATATGACCTGCTTGGTCAAACCTTCATAAGCTAAGGTTAAGCCCCCTTCATTTAATCCTCATGTGAAAACATTTCATTAGACTTTCTATATTCTAACCCTTCATTTATCTTTCTATCGGGGCTCTATACTCTCCCTTCCTTAAACTTTAATCAAACCTTAAGCCCGCACATATATAACTAACCGTAGTCTATAACTATGGCTATTCACAGGCTTACCCATAAACTTTCTATCGGTGCTTTATTTCTATTATAATGTTTACATAATAGAAATATTCCACAACACATGTAAACCATACCTTTTTGGCTTTTCCTCGGTCTTCTCACATTACCCAATGCTTTCCTTTATCTTAATCGCAATCTTGCATCACACTATCCTACGACTTCGTCACCTCTCGCATGCGATATGTGAACACACAACCGGACTTCAAATAAATTAAAACCACGCCTATAACCTCCTAGGGTCTACCCTTTTCAATCTCTTTACCATGATCTTTCTCCACCGTCAATATTACCTTTAATCTGATGGCTGCACTTCTTCTTGATCAACAAACTAACCTGATGCTTTATAACCATTGATCAAGATCTGCTTGATTTGATGGTCCATAGCGATATCGGGTGGATCACTTACCTGATGTTTAACGCCTTTATGGAGACAATGAGAATTATAAGTCCTCGATCTATAAAATTTCAGGTCCGGATTTTTCCACGTGCCTATTTCCTTTGGACGAAACTGATGGGAATATTAAACTGTGATTTAATCGATACCAGGTCTGGTTTCTGAATTAACTAGCGTGCATCTTTTGACCCGATATCCATCGATTTCAACCATCTACAGATCTGACGATCTAGATCAGTGCTCATCTTCCTCCTTTCTCCAGTACTTAGATTGAATCTCCACCATTCATTTCTTAGCTCTATCTTATGCGACTTAATCCTCGATGCCCATCATGAACAAATCTCGTCCGTTGATCTTCTAGATCCAACAGCTACTATGCATCAACACTTTACTTCTTCACTCTTCTCTTCACTTGGGTTTTTATGCCAATTCTTTAATGTTCTTCTGTGGTTTTAGGTTTCTTCAGGGTTTTGTTCCTTCCATTATTCTACTCTACGACTCCCTCCTGAGCTTAACTCTGCGAGTTTTTAACACAACCACTCTAGAATCTTTACTGTGATCCTTCGAATGGATTCAAACGATCCATTAGGATTCATCATATCGTTCTTCTTTCTCAGTATTTTTTCGATCTCCACCTGCAACTTTTGTTACACATAATACTAAAGTTCACACACAGATTATAATTGAATTACTCCACACACATTGTACAAACTCTGAATCGAGTTGTTTGTATTAATGAATGAGCATTTACACAAGAGTCTCTCTCTCTAGCCTGATTTTCTGATCAATGACCTTTCTTATTCTGCCTGTAGGATTATAATATGACTTTTTGACTCCTCTAACTACTCTTTATCTACTCCTCTAACTCCATCCTAACTATGCCTTTTAGGCTTACATTTTTACAAAAAGGTTCTATTGAACTAATTCTAGTTCAGATTCTTAATTTGATTAACTAACTCTTTAATATCCTCTAAGTCCACTTTTAACTCCTACTTATCCCTAAGAATCCTCTCTAGCTCCTTGAATCATGAGGCCTATAAGAGTTACAATTTATTTCCATCTCTCTCATCATCATTAATCACTCATATTCTCCTACATTCGAGAGCATTTACAAATATCCTCACACTTGTCTCATTAATTCCTATTATAATCACTCAAAACATTAATGATTACATACATAGGAATCCACTTTCTTGAAAAGACCCCCTATGTCTACTAAAATACAATGATAGTTTTGAGTCAATGCTCCTGCATCAGACTCCCAAGGTTAAAATAATCATGATCTCCTAATCATGTGCTTTTTTCCTTTGTCTCTCTAGATCCCATACTTTGTTTTGTAATTTGCCTTTGGTTGTTGATGTTGTTTGTTGTTTTTCTCTAGGTTTCCACACTTTATGTTTCTTTTCTCTACTAGCTATGCTTTCACAGTCTGCTATTATCTTTCTCTTTCTGTTGCTCCTTGGTCTTCTTACTGCTATTTTCTTCTAAGGAACCTTCATCATCAATCTTATTATCCTTTCAATCTCTATATCCAATTTATCCTTTAACTGATAATTACTTTGCCAATTGTTGTTGTACTCTGTCCTCTCATCTTCAAATTGTTGTTTACTGTCTTCTCTTTGAAGTAGTTGGATCCTTACTACCACCCTTTCATCCTTACCCTCTTGTTGTTGTCCAAACAACTTCTATTCAATATCTGTAAATTTACTTTCAAAAAGTAAAATTTCCTCCAATTTCCTTTGTACTTAATTCCCTTTAAAAACATCACTATGTTGTTCGTCAGTTCCAACACATTTTCCTTCTTCCTTGACAACCCTCAGTAATTGTCCTTCACTTTCTTGACTAATTCTAACAATCAATTTAACTTCTTTAAGCATAGTATCTTTATGCTTTTCTTTTTCCTCATCAGCATGTCTATCCTGGCAACTTCCAGTCTTCTTCATGTCCAAAACTGACTCCTTAATTTGAAACATGTCTATCTCATTTTCACCAAATCCTATGATCATAAAACAATTATCATAATTAAAAATATAAGGCCTCATTACCTTTCCCTTCTCTAGCAACATATCAGTATGCTTCTTCGATTTCTCCTCCTCTATCAACACATCAATATGTCGATTTGAATTCTCAAAAGAATTCATGAGACCGCCTGCTAGCCTCTCCTCCACACCATCTTCATCAATGATTTCTCTTTGGTCTGGTTCACAATAATGGACTCCTCCTTCTATAATGTCAATTTTTTGAACTTTCATTACCATCTCCTTTTCCTTATGAGTGTCATTCATGACAATTCCTTTGTCTTCTTTTTTCAGCAATATATCCTGAGTATATATCCTCTGCTTTTCCAACCCCCTTCTTTTATGTACTCTTTCCTCTTCCTCTCTTGCATATCCTTTTCAATCTTCATCAGGTTCTTTCTTCCCTACTGGTGCTTTTAGGAATTTCTCCAGTAGCTCCAATTCTGTCTCCCATTCACTGATACTTTGGTGAGAGTTTATTCCTTCTTCTTTATTGACTACCTTAATAGTTTCCCTAGTTATCTCCATTGTGCCTATCTTCATGATGGAATGATGATCCTTTACTACGTTTTTAGCTAACATAGTCTCTTCCTATTGTATCCAGTCAAATTCTTATTCTTCTAAGAAATTTTACTTCTCACCTTTTACTTCTAAATCTTCATCTATTCTGAAGAAAACTTCAAAAGGTTTCTCTTCTTCTGCAGTACCTGCAATCTTACGCAAACTATAGTTTTAAAAACATAAGACCTTGTGGTCTCACTTAATGCTTCAGTCATCATATCTCTTTGTTGTTCTGAATCCTTCATACGATTCATAATATCTTCCACAGATCTCCAGTCTTCATCCTCACCTAGAACTTCACCCTGTTCTGTTTCACAAATGGACACTTCCATTTCCAACTCAGCCTCTCTGAGTTCTTCCACCAAGCTCTTCACTTGCCTCTATTGTAGCCTTTTCTATAACTTAGGCCATTTCACTCCCTTTTTCCTCAAGGCCCAACCTAGTCTTTGAATTTTCCTCAAGCATCATCGTTAATACATTGAGTTGTTCTTTCATCTCAACAATCTCTTTGTCAATTTCCTCTTGACTCATCCTCTTGCCATTTGCCTTGGCATCCTCCTTCTTTGCTTTTATTCTACAGTGCTCTTTCTTAGAACCTTTGTTATCTCTGTTATGACTATTAGTAGTCATCTTCTTCTCTATATTCATGAGTTCCTCACTCACCTACTATGAGCTACATTAAAGCCTCTGCAATAGCAAGTCCTCCCTGCTGCCACTTACCTCACCAAGCTTTCCTCGGTACTTGGTATTTTGGCAAGCACTTGGTTCCCTATTATCTGGAAGATCTTTGAGCACTTCTCTCTTCTACTTCTAGGCTTCAACTCATCTGCACCTTTTAAGAACACAATTGTCCTCTTGTACTTTAATCACAAACGAAATAATAGGTTCTGACCACCTCTTCTTTCACTCAGAATTTCTCACCAATTTTTTTCATCCCTTAACAATTCTACTCACATCCTTTGTGGAATTTCCTTTGTGAGCAACAATAATACCTCTACATTAACAAGTCTCCTTCTTTCTACATATGCTTCACTAAGCTTCTCTCCTCTAAGCTCAGTCTTTTAGCATTTTTCTGGTTCTTTCCTCTAGAACCAATTAAGCACTCCTTGCTCTAGGTTGCTGCAATATTGATCTGAAAATGGGGCACTTAGGCTTCTTGTCTAACTTACAAGAACCTATCCCACTTCCAAAGCTTTAAATATTCCCAAGTCTTATTGATTAACCAATGCAGAATTAAGAAATGCTTGAAAATAGAGGTATATGCTTACATTTATTGTTGGTTGTTTATGTGCTTTAAAATCTGTAGTGTATGCTGATATGTATATACATACAATAAATACTAATGAAGCAAGAAACAAAACACACAGAAAAACAATTTAATTTGGATTTCACCCAAAACTCTTGGGCTATGTCTCCTTGAGCACTAGTCAACTCGACTAGGCTCTCTGGGATTATGGTATAAGTCCTTTTTATAAGCTCTTGGTTCAACTCCTACTATTTTACACAGAAACAATGGGTTCAGACACCATTTTATTAGCTTTCTGGCTCTCGGCTCTTGCTCTGGCTCTGGCTCTTGCCTCTAGCTTTGGCTCTCTGGATCTAGCTTTGGCTCTAGCTCTTCAGCTCTGGCTTATTGGCCCTCTGCAACCCTCAGCTCTTTGGATTTTCACTTGAATTTCAAGTGACCCGAAAGGCTCCCTTAGCTGCTCTATGCAGTATCTCTTCAGCTCTATCTTCTCTCTCGGCTCTCTGCTACTACTTTTAGCATTCAGCTTGCTTTCCATTGAGCTCTCTGCCTCCTTTGAGGTGAGCTTCTAGCTTTTTGGCTACCCCAGCCGTTTCTCTGTGTGCAATCATCCTTCTGTGGCTCTTTGGCTTCCCCGTGCATTGTCTATTCGACTGCCATCTCGATCTCAGCCTCTGCCCTCTCAAATCCTTCTTCTAGCATTAAATAATCATTGCATAACACATTCAGGGTAGGCGGCCACCTAATCTGGGATGGATGAGGGCATCGGGCCTTCGAAATCCCTGAAAAAACCATTATTTGGTTACAGAGAGAAATGCCTTCAAACTCGGGAAAAGCCACCAAAACATAGTCTTTCGGACTTCAAAAGTCCTTAAATCCAGTCTATACTCCTATTGGGTTTTCCTGGGAGTCATTATCGCATGTCACAAATGGCCTGTCCCTTCGTATTTTAGAAATACATTAAAACTGTAAAGACATCGTAAAAATGGCTTATGATGGATTTCAAATATCTCAAATGTCGTTTATCGCCCCGTCGGGTCAGTGTATCATATCGCACCGGCAGATATACATGTGGCCCACTTCGTCGCATGACCTTAACGCAATATTACGATATCGCAATTGCGCATCGCATTGATCCAAGGTTCCCATATGGCATGACAGATGTCAACACCAATTGTGATCCACCGATATCGACAATTGACACATCGCGCGTTGTGGGGTCTTGCTTTCACCACGTGGCATCGCCAATTGTGATGTCGTGATCGTAATAATCTTATGTTATGCCTCGATATCCTTCGATAGCCACCATCATTGCGATTCGTCAATCAGATCTGGACCATTGATTGGCCAGATCCGATGACTCCTGTTCATTATCCGTTTGACCTCCGATGGGCTCGATTTTTGCTGTTTTCTCACGTTTTTGCCTCTTTCCCAAAGAAAAAAAGGAGAACTTATTTTTATGATAACTCCATCTGAAGTCAATTTTCACACATTCAAGTTGCGTTGGATTTAGAATGAGGAGATCTCTACAATGAGACTATTTCTGAGAGTAGCATGTGATTTTCATTTTCCTCTGATTTACAAAGTATTTGTGTCATTTTGTACCTTTTACCTCCCATATGAAGTCTTTTAGACTTAGAGGTTTATCCAGGGTCCATTTTTGGATCAAATCTTCTCACCTTCCTTTGTTGTCACCAGTGTATAAATGATGTTCAAACCAAAGATCATTCTCAAGCTTTCAAAAGCTTGCTTGTCAGCTTCCTTCTGAGAACACTCTTATCCTTTCTGTCCAATCTTCAGTTGGATTCTTCAAGTTCACTGCCACTTTTCATTAATTTTGTTCTTTAGAACACATACATCTTTCCTTGTCGATTTGCTTCTATCAATCTTTACTCTGTCTTTAACCTACAAAACTTAAACCAGAGTTAAACAATCCCTATATGGCTTCACAAGTAATCTCCATCCATTCCTCACATTTGAGTGAACCTCCACTTTCCTCAAGAAAACAAACGTCACTATGTTTTTGTTATGCTTTTTCAATCTCTTCTTAAGAATATCACTTACTCTCATCTTATGTCATGTTTTCTACTTATCAGATTCAAATAACCTGATCTCCTCTTTCTTTTACAATCACATTTGTATTCTGCACAATTCTACTTTAGTTAAAAAGAGCTTAACTAGCTCTTATACCACTTTGACATAGGTAAAAACCCGCTATACCCACAGTATGCATATAAAATGCATAATCTTTTTTTTCCCAGGAATTGCTATGACCTGCTTGGTCAAACCTTCATAAGCTAAGGTTAAGGCCCCTTCATTTAATCCTCGTGTGGAAACATTTCATTATACTTTCTATAGTCTAACCCTTCATTTATCTTTCTATCGGGACTATATACTCTCCCTTCATTAAACTTTAATCAAACCTTAAGCCCGCACATATATAACCAACCCCACTGTATAACTATGGTTATTCATGGGCTTACCCATAATTTTCCTATCAGTGCTTTATTTCTATTATAATGTTTACATAAAAGAAATATTCCACAACACATGTAAACCATACCTTTTCACCTTTTCCTTGGTCTTCGCACATTACCTGATCCTTTCCTTTATCGCAATCACAATATCACATCACACCATCCTACAACTTCATCGCTTCTCACATGTGATATACGAACACACAACCAAACTTCAAATAAATTAAAACCACACTTATAACCTACTCGGGTTCACCTTTTTCAATCTCTTTATCGTGATATTTCTCCACCATCAATCTTACCTTTATTCCAATAGCTGCACTTCTTCCCGATCAACAAACTAACCCAACACTTTATAACTGTTGATCAATATCCACTTAATCTGACGGTCCATAGCAATATTGGGTGGATCACTTACCCGACATTTAATGCCTTTACAAAGCCAATGATAATTATAAGTCGTCGATCTATAAAAGTTCGGGTCCGGATTTTTCCATGTGCCTATTTCCTTTGGATGGAGCCGATGGGAATATTAAACTATGATTTAATCAATATTGGGTCCAGTTTTTGAATTAACCAGCATGCATCTTCTGAGCCGATATATGTCAATTCAACCATCTGCAGATCTGATGATCCAGATCAGTTCTCGTCTTCCTCCTTCCGCCAGTACTTATATTGAATCTCTATCATTCATTTCTTAGCTCTATCTTATGTGACCTAATCTTGGCCACCCATCACGAACAAACCTTGTCCGTTGATCTTCTAGATCCAACAGATACTGTGCATCAACACTTCACTTCTTAGCTCTTCTCTTCACTTGGGTTTTTATGCCAATTCTTTAATGTTCTTCTATGGTTTTGGGTTTCTTCAGGGTCCATTTCCTTCCACTGTTCTGCTACTTGACTCCCTCCTGAGCTTAACTCTACGCGTTTTTAACACAGCCACTCCAGAACCTTGATTGTGATCCTTCGAATGGATTCAAACGATCCATTAGGATTCTTCATATCGTTCTTCTTTCTCAGTTGTTTGCCAAACTCCACTTGCAGCTTCTGTTACACAGAATACTCAAGTTCACACACATATTATAACTGAATTACTGCACACACATTGTACAAACTCTGAGTTGAGTTGTTTGTATTAATAAACGAGTATTTACACAAGAGTCTCTCTCTCTCTAGCCTGATTTTCTGATCAGTGGCCTTTCTTCTTCTACCCGTAAGCTTACAATCTGACTTTTTGACTCTTCTAACTACTCTCTATATACTCCTCTAACTCCCTCCTAACTATGCCTTTTAGGCTTACATTTATACAAAAAGGTTCCCATCATTTCCCGGCTCAAAATGTGGGCGTTCTCAAGACCCTCGCTACTCATGCCCTTAGGATCTCTGATGAAAAGAGCTTCGAGAAAGAGAAATCCCATCTCCTCAATGTCTTCGTTGA
Source organism: Pinus taeda (assembly GCA_000404065.3). Lineage (NCBI taxonomy): Eukaryota > Viridiplantae > Streptophyta > Pinopsida > Pinales > Pinaceae > Pinus > Pinus taeda. Next base: position 99,350 of record APFE030623425.1, read on the forward strand.
GAATGGTTATAGTAGACACCTTGGTCAGAAGGCATTCCTTAAAGCTTCTAGGAATTCGTTTGTTAAAAAAGAACCTAAAGATGGAATCCCAAGGGTCCACCTACCCTCTGTTCAAGGGACCACTGATAAGATCGCTAGGATTCTCAAGAAGCATAACGTTCCCTCAACCTTTAGACCCCTTAACACCATTCATAAATTCCTCCATTCAATGAAGGATCCTATCGACCATAAGGACATGAAGGGTGTCTATATTATTCCTTGCTCCTGCAAGACCCCTATATTGGTGAAACTGGACACTCTATTAATCAAAGGATTAATGAGCACGTAGCTGACCTAAAACACAGGAGAACCAAGTCTTCTACACTTGCAGAGCATGCAGAGAAGACCAAACATCATGTGTGTATTGAGGATGCCAAGGTTATTGCTAAAGTTGCACAGTTCCATCACCGTAAATTTAGGGAAGCCATTGAAATCGAAAGAAGACTAAGTAATCTCAATAGGGATGATGGTTGGAAGATCAACAATTGCTAGATTTTGGCCCTCTCTTCCTAATCGTTTCTTCCCCTTCCTCACTTCTCTCTATTTATCAATGGTTATAATTTTCTTATATTATTTTTTTCTTAACCTGCTCTCGTTAACCTTAATCCTTTGATCCTCTTAGGAATCTTCCTTGATTTCTTATTTTGAGTGACTATCCTTTCCCTCACTATCTATACTCTTATAACCTCACCATTAATCCATATAATTTATTTACCCTGAATAATAATACTATTATTATAACACTATTATAGTAATATTAATAATACAAGAAATCCTTATTATTACTAATTCCCCTTGTTACCCTAACCATTAATTATTAGAATAATACTTCATCAAGAATATAATAGTATCTATTATTACCTCACTAGTCTAATATATATAGTATAAAAATAATTAATAATATTTTTGTTAATATTAAATACATTCAATTACTAATATCCCTAGATCTATTGATACTCTGACCCGTTAACTAAAATTCCTATTAAATTTATTGATTAGTTACCTTGCCATTATTAATAAATTAACCTTATTATTATAATATTATTTTATGAATTATTATCATATCCTCTTAATTAATAACTATTAATTTTCCTAGTTCCATTATTTTAAGTTATCATTTTTATCAATTTTATAAATATTCCCCAATAGTAGTTGGGTATTAAAATAATATTTTTAAGATATTAATTATTCAATTTGAATAGTCAAGTCTAGCCGTTTCTTGGTCAAAATAGCCTTTTTTTTGTAGTATGATCTATTATAGCCGTTATTCTAGCCGTTTGAAGATCTACTCTCCCTATTTAATTCTATAGCCATGATCTAATTATTCAACTTGTCCTGACGATGAACCACACTCGTTGGGTCGAAACGCATTGACAAATGTATTACCATGTGATTTACGCTGAAATTTTTTCTCTTAAACTCGATATGGATCACAAAAGCCTCATATCAACTACAAAAAGGTTATGTTGAACTAATTCTAGTTCAGATTCTTAATCTGTTGAACTAACTCCTCAATATCCTCTAAGTCCAATTTTAACTCCTACTTATCCCTAAGAATCTTCTCTAGCTCCTCAAATCATGAGGCTTATATGAGTTACAATTGATTTCCAACTCTCTCATAATCATTAATCACTCATGTTCTCCTACATTCGAGAGCATTTACAAATATCCTCACACTTATCTAAATAATTCCTACTCTAATCACTCAAAACATTAATGATTACATACATAGGAATCCACTTCCTTGAAAACACAAGACCCCCTATGTCTACTAAAATACAGTGATAGTTTCGAGTCAATGCTCCTGCATCATAAGCCATCTTTGTACCATAATGAATCATTTTTCCACATAAATGTATCAAATGTATTGGGATATTGCTACAACTTTTGAATGATTTTCATTCTTTTTCATTCTTCCATTCATCCATTCCTTTAGTTATCCAATTAGGTTGGATAATATAAATGTTAGAAATCAATGCTTCCACATCCTCGTCATCTCTTAAGAGTGCATCTACAATAAAAAAAATTCCTCCCTTTTTTGTAGATGATTTCAAAATCATAACCCAATATCTTTGGGACATTTTTGCTTCTTTTATGAATATAATCTTTGTTCCAAAAATTATTTAATATTATCATGATCTATTTTCACCTTGAAGTGTCTTTCGATTAGCTGAGGTCACCATTTATTTAGTTCAAATAGTATTGCCAACATTTCCTTCTCATAAATAGGTTTGGGTAAATACTTTTCCTTGATTAGAAGACTTTCAAAAGAAATTGTTCTTCCTTCTTGCATTAAGAAAACACCAATTCCATTTCCTGAGGCATAACATTCCCCTACAAAGGTTTTTGTGAAGTTTGGTGTAGGTAAGATCAGTGCTTGGTACATTGCCTCTCTAGGATGTTCAAATACCTTAGTTTCTTCTAGAGTCAAAGAAAATGCACCTATCTTCAGTAATGTTGTTAGTGGTGCTGTTATTCTCCCATAATTCTTAATAAACTTGTGACAATACTCTGTCATCCTAAGAAATTCTCAAAGATGCTTTAGTGTTCTTGGGACTTTCCATTCCTTAGTGGATTTAATTTTGTTAGGGTCTACCTTAACACCCTCATGAGATACAATATAATATAAATATTCCACATACTATACTCCAAAGAAACATTTGGAGGTTTTTTCATATAATTGATTCTTCTCTAATTATTTGAGCACCTATCAACCTGTTGAACATGATCGTTCCAAGACTTGTTGTATATTAGTATATCATCAAAAGATACTAACACATTAAAAATGAATCGTTTGAAAATAGAATTCATCAAACCTTGAAATGTGGAAGGTTCATTAGTACGGCCAAAAGGCATGACTGAAAATTGATAATTACGTTTATGAGTTCTTAATGTTGTTTCCATAATGTATTTAGTCTTCATTCTAATTTGATGATATCCTAAACGAAGATCTAGCTTGGTGAAGTGAATTGGTCCATGTAATTCATCCAACAATTCAGCAATGACAGGAATGGGAAATTTATATTTGATGGTGAGCTTGTTGAGCTCCGTATAATAGAGACATATATGCCATGATCCATCATTCTTGTGCACATATAATTCTAGAGAAGAGAAAGAACCTTCACTAGGTTGAATTATACCAACCTCTATCATTTCTGCAACCATACGTTCAATGTCACTCTTTTTGGAATAGGGGTATCTCTAAGGCTTGATGTTTGGAGGAACACTTCCTGGAATCAAATGAATAGCATGATCATAATCATAAATAGGTAGGAGGCCTTTGGGAGTCTCAAATACCTTGGAATGATTATCCAAGACTTTTTTATGATCTAAAGAAATAGATGATTTTGATGTTTAAAACTATAGTGAGCATAATTGTGCAATTACGCCCTGTTTTTATTTCTTCAAAATATTTGTCATGCCATTATAGCTTATTATCTTCCCTAATTTCCCTATGACACCCCTTAATCCAATTTCCTTTCCCTCATAAAAAAATTCAACAAAAGTTCTTGAAAATTAAAAGCTATCATCCCCAAAGATTGTAACCATTGGACTCCTAGTACAACATCGGCACCACCCATTCGAATGGACAGAATTAGAATATTCAATACATATATTTCCATGGTTAACTCAATATTATGGAATTTTTGAGAGAAATATTTAGTTCCCCCATTTTCAACCATCACTTACCACTCTAGTGTTGCATATAAAAATTAATTGAATTCCTTGGCTATCTTACAATGAATAAAATTATGGGTGCTACCCGAATCAATCAACACTAGTACCTTTTACTTCTTGATATATCCTTCTATCTTGAGATTTTGAGGAGTGTTAATTCCCACCAATGCATTACAATATATGGTCGGATTTATTTCTTCTTTATCTAAGGTTGGTTCCTAGTGTATATCCTCTTATTTTGATGTTTCTTCTTCCTTTTATTCCTCCCCTTCTCAATCTATGTAAAATAATTTATTCTTAGCACACTTATGAACTTTAGTGTATATTTTATCACAACTATAAAAAATCCCTTTTGTTCCATTTTCATCCAATTGTCGTGGCATCAACCTTGTAGGTTGCATAAGGCTAGAAGCAACAACAATTCCATCTTTATATTTGTGAGTGGTAGACCTCCTTGTTGCAATAATTTTTCTTTCAATTTTTCTTACCATCCCAAATGCATTCTCCAATTAATCAGGTTCCCAAAGTTGAACCTCATGTTGATTGCTATCCTATACATTCCCTATGAAGACCTCAATTCTATGCTCCTCTAGAATATCAGTTACCCTCAATGTTTGGAAGTCCTCAATGTGCTCTGCCATTTAACCCTTTTGTTTGAGATTTATCAATTGGCTAAAGAAGATGTTTCTCTTTGTATCCTCATAATGTGCTATCATTTCCTCCATAAAAATTGACCAAGCAACAAGTGGTTTACGTGAAAAAATTCATCGATACCATACAAACTGATTTGGTTCTAAATATAAAGATACAATGTGTACCTATTGTGTGTGTTGCACATCATGCAGATCAAAATATTGCTCCAACTATAGTATTCATGTTACCCGATCCTTGCCATAAAATTTCTTCATATCAATATTTGGAATGTGGTGGGCCTTAAATCCAACATTGGAGTCTCTAAAATAATAATTCATATTTCATTTTTCCTCATCATGACTTTTATGGATTACCTTGTCATCACTGGAAAGAATTTCTTACAACAACTTTGTTAAGCCTTTCTTCACAACTTCCATGTCTGCTTTTAAACCTTCTATATCCTCTCAGAATATATACACCTTTTTTCTTATTTATTGGAGATATATAATGAAACTATTCTATATTTGTAATTTCATCTCTCCGTGATCTAAAATTTATCCTATGGTATCATAACGAGTCTTATTTCCAATGCCACAATTCAAACCAAATTTGGATTCTTCAAGATAAAGTTACACCCAATATCCCACAATTACCTGATTATGGATGAGTTCGGTAGAGCGAACGTGTAAGGAATTCCACGTATCACGGTTTCAACTTTTGGACTTGAAAACAATACATGAAAAAGTATAGTTTGTGCAATTTCAGTCACATTTTACTAAATTCAAATATGATGCTTATAGAGAAAGTTATGATGATTTTCCCATGGTCATATGTTTGATACTGCATTCTTGAGCATGCAAAAACCCTAATTTATTCAAATCATATCTGAGAAACTATAGTGAAACTAGATATAAATTTTTTATAGGAAGTTCATCATGATTTCATATCCACGTGCCCAAAATTGCAACTTGTGAGACTTCGTAGACAAAAATTATAGTGAAAATTCCAAAATGACCTGCTTGAAGTAGTGAAACCCTAGAATCCAAAGCTCTAATACCAAATGTCATGCAAATATAGCATGAAACAGAAGGAAATATATATCAATGACTTAAAAATTACCCTCCTCAAGGGGGAAACATCCTTTGCATCAAATAAATGAACAACTCTTGAATGATACAAATGATAAGACATCCTTGTTATATATAGGAGTCTAAGGGGTTACAATATAATCAGAGTGTACAATGAAGAAAAACTTATATTGTTGGTCGATGTGTTATGATGTAGTCAAACTAGGTCGCTTCAAAGATAATCCCTAAGATTACCAACAGGCCCTAATGGATCATAATGTTATGTGCTGGCAATATGGGTAAATGATGCACTTCCAACACATCAAAAATCTTGTTCGACAAAAAAATGAAAACTCTGATCAACTTGTTATTAATGGTCATATCATATGCCCAAATTCTCAACACATCACATTATAATCAACAAAATGAGAAATTTGGTGAATGATCCATCAATACTTAACATTACAAATGAAAAATTTTGTCAATGATCCATCGTATTGATTAAATGGAAGCAATGTTTATGAATTTCTACCTTATTAATGACGAATAGTTTCTATGTTATTTAGAATCAAATAATGATGTTTCTTATTTAATGCTTATTATTAAAGTGATTATTACAATAAATTAATATTTCTTATTTAAAATGAAATAGTAACCTTTCTAATTTAATTTTTATTAGACTTCATGTATCCCCAATGAAACCTCATCACACACTGAAACCTATATGCACAAAACTTTCTACCTAAGTACAAATATCGAGAAAAACCTCTTTTAGACTAAGTATAGTTTCCACGTTCTAGCATAATCGACTTCTTCTGCACTAAAGACTTTGTTGATCAATTGATTAATTATTGTGCTCTTCGCACAGTGAAAGCTTTGTTTATGGTTATCTTTGTGAAAATAACCATATGTGTGGAATTGTTGAGGAAATCCATTGTGCAGATGAAGCTTTCAACCTTTCATAATGTGGATGTCCACACTGCGTAAAAAATCCCTTTTGTTCCATTTTCCTCCAATTATTGTGGTGTCAACCTTGTAGGTTGCAGAAGGCTAGAAGCAGCAACAATTCCACCTTTATAATTGTGAGTGGTAGACTTCCTTGTTGCAATAATTTTTCTTTCAACTTTTCTTGCGACCCAAAATTCCTTCTCCAATGAATCAGGGTCACAAAGGTGAACCTCATGTTGTATGTTATCCTTTAAAGTCCCTATGAGAACCTCAACCCTGTGCTCCTCTGGAATATTAGTTAGCCTCAATATTCAGAAGTCCTCAATGTGCTCTTCCATTTAAACCTTTTGTTTAACATTTATCAATTGGATAAAGAAGGTGTTTTTCTTTATATCCTCATAATGTACTATCATTTACTCCATAAAAATTGACCAAGTAACAAGTGGTTTACAGGAACAAATTCGTCGATACCATACAAATTGATCTGGTTCTAAATATAAAGATGCAATGTGTACCTTTTGTTTGTGTTCCACATCATGTAGATCAAAATATTTCTTCAACTGTAGTATCCATGTTATCCAATCCTTGCCATAAAACTTCCTCATATCAATATTTAGAATGTGGTGGGTCTTAAACCTAACATTTTAGTCCATAAAATAATAATTTGTTTCTTTTTTCCTCATCATGATTTTCATGGATTACCTTGTCATCATTGGAAAGAATTTCCTACAACAAATTTGTTAAGACTTTCTTCAAAATTTCGATGTATGCTTTTAAACCATCTATATCCTCTTTGAAACCATCTATATGTCCTTTTTCTCTTTTCTAAACCATACATCTTTCAATTCATCACTCCCAATTCATTTTTGGTTTCTCTTTGTGAGAGCGAAATTTTTTGCACTTGGTCCTATAACTTTGATATATCATGTTGCATTTCTTCCTCTTCTTCATGCGTCATATTTGAGCTTTCTGGTTGCTTAATGGGTGTGTCCATTTTTTTTAAATGCATATTGGAATGAAATAATTATATATATGCTTCTATATGCACTTTGAATCACTTCAAATTGATTTTTCAAACAAAAGTTATGCAAATTAAATATATATATATATATAGATATATATATGATATATATATATATATATATATATATATATTCTTGGTTATAGGAGATAGTATATGAAAACTATTGTAATTTGTAATTTCATCTCTCCAAGACCTAATATTGTATCCTATGGTATCCTAGCGAGTCTCCTTTCCAATGCCATAATTCAAACCAAAATTGGATTCTTCAAGATAAAGTTAGACCCAATATACCAAGATTACCTGATTATGGACGGTTCGGTAGAGAGGACATGTAAGGAATTCCACGTATCATGGTTTTAACTTTTGGACCTGAAAATAATACATGAAATGATATAGTCCATGCAATTTCAGTCACATTTTACTAAATTCAAATATGATTCTTATAGAGAAAGTTATGATGATTTTTCCAAGGTCACGTGTTTAAGACTAAATTCTTGAGCATGCAAAAACCTTAATGTATCAAATCATATCTCAGAAACTATAGTGAACCTAGATTTAATTCTTTTATAGGAAGCTCATCATCATTTCATCTACACGTGCCCGAAATTGCAATTTCTGAAACTTTGTAGACAAACTTTATAGTGAACATTCTAAGATGACATGTTTGAAGTAGTAAAACCTTAGAACCCAAAGCTCTAATACCAAACATTATGCAACCGGATCATGAAACAAAAGAAAATATATATCAATGATTTCAAAATTAGCCTCTTCGAGGGGGAAACATCCTTTACATCACATAAATGAACAATTCTTGAATGATACAAATGATAAGACCTCCTTATATATAGGAGTCTAAGGGGTTACAATATAATCAGAGTGTGCAATGAACAATAACTTATATTGTTCACCGATGTGTTATGATGTAGTCATAGTAGGATGATTCAAAGAGAATCCCTATTGTTACCAAGACACCCTAATTTATGATGCACTGCCTATTGGTATTAATTCCTACTTACCTCAGTTGAGACTTTGTATGTAAAGAGTCTGTTCATATTGTATAGGAGTGGTTTCCCTAGTTTCATGTGTGGTTGAGATATTCTCTCAACCAACAGATTGTATGCCCAAGATAGTTTTTTTATTTTGAGACAGATCTCCTATATATGTGTAATTGCATATCTAATTAATGTGATATAGATTCCTTTCTGGAAGTTTAACATGGTATCAGAGCTTCAAGTAGAAGCAAGGAGAGTTTTTTTCTCGATTGAGAGAGAGGCCTTGGGTAGAGTACAACCTCCTCTAACTTTTATAGTATGTGAGTTGATAGTCAAGATTCCCATATGTTGTGAGAAGATCGCTCGTGACTAAGCTTTGGTGTTGTAGGTGAGGTTAGATCTGCCTCATGCAGAAAGATTGCTATCGAGAAGACGTTTGATAGATTTGATCTCCTAGGATACAAGCCCAGGTTTGTTTCTGGTGTATGTGAGCCTATTGCTTGAAGTTGTTGTTGGTGCATCATGTGAAGTGCTTGGGCACTCTCCAGGTATCTCACCTGGAAAGCCACTTAATTAATACAATATTGGTTTTTAACATGGTATCAGAGGGAAATATGCCAAGGAAAATAAGAGCGAGAATATATTTTATTTTAGTTTTTTAAGTTTGTCCATCCGTCCTTTTCGAAGATGTTGCAGAAATGCTCAACAGGGCATGGAGAGAATTTCTGATTTGTGATTTGTTGACAATGGTGATGTTGGAGCAATCACTAGTTTATTTTGAGGGATCTGCATTTTTTTAGGCAAGAGGTGTGTGGGAGTCTGATCCCCAAATTGCATCTCATCTTGTGTACAGATTTGTGTATCCAATCATGGAGACTGTTGTTCTCTGTTGTGTGAGTTTCACCTGAGTGGAGAGTCAAGATAGTGAATCTTGGTGTGGCTACCAATTTGAGAGCCTGTGACTGATTTTTTGAATTAAATCAGTCGGGGTAGAGAGCCAATTGTGGCATGCTAAGTGTTGCTTGTAGGTTGGAGAACCCCCTGCATGGAACTGGCCAACCAATTAAATTCCTATTTCTTTACCATCAGAATATCAGCGATAGTCTAGCCTATTACAGTTAAGTTGAGAAGCATAGTAAGCTGTCAATTGGCTGCACTAATTGGTGATAGAGGAGCCACCAATTTCCTTCTACATGAGAGAGAAGGCGTGAGCTCACTAATTATGTGCGCTAGTTTTAGAGCCTGAGAGGAGCTGATAAAGCGGCGACAGCGTGTCAGAGGGATTTTCTAAACAAACGTCTAATCTAGCTTACTACATGATTTTAAAAGTTTAGGTCTTTTGAATCTCCTGATCGATTCAGAAGAAGGAGAAATCCATGGCTTTAGGTTATCTATTGGTGTCTATGCTTATAAGGTCTTAGTCGAAGGGCATCACTTCAAATGTTGTTAAATCTGCATATCTAGCTACATAGAATATCAAATCTTCAAACTTTGTTTCGCTGTTGATACAAAGATGGGGAAATGCAGCCAAAGTTTTCAACTCAATGAGAGATGATAATGATGTGATTGGTATTGATTTGGGAACCAAAAATTCATGTGTTGCTCTCATGGAAGGAAAGAACCCCAAAGTCATTGAAAACTCAGAAGGTTCACAGACAACCCCATCTGTTGTAGCTTTTAATCAAAAGGGAGAGTTTCTTATAGGCACTCCTGCTAAGCGACAAGCTGTGACAAATCCAACAAACATAGTGTTTGGAACAAAGCATTTGATAGGAAGGTGATTTGATGATCCACTGACGCAGAAAGAGATGAAGATGGTCCCATACAAAATTGTTATGGCAACCAATGGTGATGCTTGGGTTTAAGTAAATGGGAACCAGTATTCGCCGAGTTGGATTGGAGCATTCATATTGACAAAGATGAAAGAAACAACTGAAGCTTATCTAGGGAGGTCTGTATCAAATTTAGTCATTACAATGTCGACCTATTTCAATGATGCTCAGCGTCAAACAACTAAAGATGCTGAAAAAATTGCTGGTTTAGATGTGAAAAGAATTATCAATGAACCAACAACAGCTGCCCTTTCATATGGTTTTTTTTTATATGTGTAAAGGTGAATTAGTCTTGTAACTTTGTATACATATTGAGATCTGTGACCTCAATATGAATTCATTTTGTTAGAATTCGTGACTCTAATAGATGACATGTAAAATATGGAGATCCAAGATCAATATGCCAAAGTTAAAAATGAGAGTGTCAAAGACTCAAAAGTACAAAGCTGGTGATATTCATGCGGGAAAGTAGTGGTGTGTTCGAGCATATAAATGGTATGGTGTATCCAAGATGAGTGGCAAATGATTCAAATGGGCTTGAAAGTTTGTTTGTGTTTGTAGAATAGACTCAATATTATGTTGTATTATGAGTCACACATTTTATTAGTAAGCAAGTCTAGAATATTTGTAATTGTCTTTGTAATGTATGTACCTGGTAACTCCAAAAGATGGAGTTATAAGTCTTGTAAGGCATGTGTACCCCCATACAGTTTGTGGTAATCTAAAAACCACGTTGTATTTGTAGTGTCGGTTTGTGGTAAGCCAGAAACCATGTCTATGAGTGAAATGGGATAGATATTCCTATTGGCATGGTTTAGGATTAGCTGAGAAAACCCTCAACCTGGCTAAGTCAGGTATTTGGTGGCCTTAGTGGCTGGAGTGCCCTAGTAGCAGGTTTGTAGCCCAGTGTGGCTAGAGTGCCCTAGTGGTAGGTCTGTGGCCCATAGTGGTTGGAGTGCCTTCATGCCTGAGTTGAGCCTTGGTGGCTGTGTTCAGCCTTCATGGCTGAGTTGAGCCTTGGTGGCTGTGTTTAGCCTTGGTAGCTGAGAGCCCTTGGTGACATGGTTGAGGGTGATCCGATAAAACCCAAAGCATGGTTACGGGTAATCCGGTAAAACCCATGATGATATTGAAGGGGGATTTACAGGTACAGGTGTAAAGTTATAATGGTTGAAAGAACCATGTATGCAAAGGGCATCCTATAATACTGGCGGTTGCAATGGTTAGTTCCCATGCATTCTGATGGATGGTTGCTCCTTTATATCGACATCAACATATTTATTTTTTATGCTTGACCACAACTATACTTTGCATATTGATATCGAAAAAAGTATTCATTAAGGGGGTGTGTTGGAATATTAATTCCTACTTGTCTCAATTATGACTTTCTATGTAAAGAGTTTGTTCCTATTCTATATGACTGGTTTCCCTAGTTTGGTGTGTGGTTGAGATATTCTCTCAACCAACAGATTGTATGTCCAAGATATTTTTCCTATCTTGAGACAACGCTCTTGTATATATATGTAATTTCATATCTAATTAATGTGATATATATTCCTTTCTGGAAGTTTAACACTGCCAACACGCGAAAAATCTTGTTCGACAAGAAAATGAAAACCTTGATCAACTTGTTATTAATGGTGATATCATATGCCTAAATTCTCAACACATCACATTATAATCAACAAAATGAAATTTTTTGTCAATGATCCATCAATACATAGCATTATAAATGAAATATTTGGTCAATGATCCATCGTATTGATTGAATGGAAGTTTTACGAAATGTTACCTTATTAATGATGAATATTTTCTATGTTATTTAAAATCAAATAGTGATTTTTCTTATTTAATTCTTATTATTAAATTCCTTATTACAGTAAATTAATATTTATTATTTAAAATGAAATAGTAATGTTTCTAATTTAATTTTTATTGTATTTCATGTTTCCCCAATGAAACCACATTGCACACTAAAATCTTTCTACACAAAACTTTCTGCCTAAGTACAAATGTCAACAAACACCTTTTCTAGGCCGAGTATAGTTTCTGCATTCCAGCATAATCAACTTCTTCTGCATTAAATAATTTGTTGATCAATTGATTAAATATTTTGCTCTCCACATGGTGAAATATTTTTTTATGGTTAACTTTGTGAAAATAGCTAGATGTGTGGAATTGTTGAGGAAATACATTGTGCACATGAAGCTTTCAAGCTTTCATTGTGTGGACCTCTGCACTCCACACAATCAACTTTTTCTTTCTGTAAAGTTCTACAACATTGTTATTATTATTATATAGTATTGGTAATATTCTAATTCTAAATATTGCTAAATGATTTTTGAAATTTTGTACCAAGTGCGGAGAAAACTCTGCAGAATGAAATTTGTCTGAAGCATGAAAAACAAATCGAATATTTTATTATAGAAAGTGAAAAGTGGAAAACCCTTACCTTAATCAATCTGTGTATTAAGAAATTTGTATATATGTAATAATAAAGTGTGAAATATCATTACATTACAAATTAAATTTATAAACTTTCCTCTGCACCTTCATTCTCTCTCTCACATCTCCTTTTGCACGCATCCTTGATTATTCATAGTTAAATTTGTAAAAGTTTTAAATGGAAAATAATTTAAAATTATTTTTGCGTCTCTGCCCCCATTCTCACAAATATTACCCATCTTCCTCGTAGTAAAAACTTCACACTATGAAATATTCAGAAAAGGAAACATAGTAATACTAATTCAAAAATTCTTCATAGATAAATTAATTAAGCTCAACGACATAAATTTCCTTCTGAACCCCCTTTTTCTTTCCCTTACACCATCTTCCACATGTCCTTCAGACAAAAAATGTTTACATTGTTCGAACTCAAGCCCAGCATCAACGACAAAGACAAAGGCTTAAAATCAAGGAATGTTAGATCGATGGTATATTTGCATTGCTAGAGTGACCCTACAAACATAGAATCGAAGGTTAAAACTATAATTTTCCACGATTATTAGAAAGTGTAACAAAAATTGAAGTATATGGAGTGTGATTCTGGACTTGGATAACAAGAATGCAATACTTCTTTAGCTGGAATATCCAATGATTTGGAAATTCTCATTGATTTGATCTCAAATCACACTGAAATGGTTCAATCTAAAGAAAAAGTACATTTCAACCTTCTAAATTAGAAAATGGAAATACTGAAATTGAAAATGGAGCGACTACAATTGGAAAATGAAACGTTGAGTTTTCGGCTGGATAATTTGGCTCGCACAAAGTACGTCAATGTTGAGGAGGACGCTAATGAAAGAAATGATGATAACATGGTCATTGAATAAGGTTCCCCCCATTCGCAACTTGATCTAGAAGTTAATGAAGCCCATGCCACTTCTGTTATCGAGGATATGCAATAATTTATATGGCTATTACTTTTTTTTCGTTAATATAGGAAATCAGTTTGGAATAGCTTCTATAACCTAATTGTGAACTTTGTAAATACTTGTTTGAGTTTTTGGACATTAGAACAACAATTTTTCGCTAATTAATTTATATCCATGACATTTATATGTGTTGGTCTATTTAATTTGTTTCCTATACCCTACGTCAAAGTAAATTTTTACTAATTTAATTTTATTTTTTCCCATAGTAACTTAATTTTAAAATATTCGACAACTTAATTTCCATAGTTGTCTATTCCACCCAGAGAAATTTTTATTAAAATAATTAATTATTTTTAATGGGACCCTAAGCTTAGGGAATTAAAATAACTAATGGGTATTAATCTAACCATGGGTGTAACTTCTAGAAGAAGACGAGGGTCAACTAGAAATGATCTGAGCCATTGATTAGCTTCTAATCTAGGTTGTTGAATGTCAACGAGAAGATTATCTAAGGAGGCTTGAGGGCATCTGCAAGACACACAAATAGTTCATCAGTAAGATCGAATTGCTGAAGCTAGAGGCATCGCAGTGATTTTGTAGTGATAATGGAAAGAGGGGCAGAGAGAGTTTTGGCTGGAGCATCTTCTCCAAAGCCAAGAATACTCAGTAGAGAGGTAGAAAGACAAAGAGAGGAGGAAACATAATTGGCAGAGAGGGTGATGTAGAGCCAAGAAGGGCTCACTCAGGACCCACACAGAGCAGTGTAGAATCCTTCCATACAAAGGTCTAATTTTGCTAAGGAGGCTGACGTTCTGAGCTGGGAGGGTTGGAGTCAACTCCTAAGAGAAAATTGATTCCCAGCAAAGGTTATGCAGTGCCTTAGAGGCTGACGCAGGCCCACACAGGGGCAGCGTAGAAGTAGATGGGGAATGCATTGGTTCAGCTACCAGATCAACTGGAAATTGCAATGTAGAGTGAGGTAATCTCACTAATTTCTTCTACTGAGTGATGTTCTGTGGTCCAGATTGCCAGCAAGGCATCCAAAGGTTGTATTTAGAAATAATTTCTATTTAATAATAAAAGCCCCCATATCTTCTACACTGGTTTTCCCACATTGGGTCTTTCCGGGGATGTTTGTCCAAAAGTAACTGTGTCATTTGTGTTCTATCTTTCTCTTCTTCATTTTATTATTTCGACATATTATTTTAAATGGTTTATGTTGCAGTGTCTGTATTTAAATGTTTATCATAGGAAACTACAAATAAGTTGTTCGTGTAAATCTAACAAGTAGGATATATATTACTAGTTATTGCAGTAGTGATTCGAGTGTTCTGAATTTTCACATGGTGTTGGCTTGTTAGGGCCTGACCTAGGTTCAGAATTGATTTAGCCAAACAAATCCCAAAACTACCAGCCCTTTCGGCAACAGTCTGCGGTGCGCGGGCTGAGGTCTCACCCGAGGTAGTGTGGGAGGGTGCAGGAACTAGGTTTCTGCACCCTAGGGATGTCTTGATGAAATCTAGGAAGTTCGCAAACCAAACTTGTGCGCTTGCACTGCTCTGCGCAGTCGTCTGTCCTTCACAACTTATGCAACCGCTTTTGCGCAACTCTATAAAGAGCACGACGAGGTGTTGTCTAAATCCTTTATCCTTATTATGCTATTATTATAGATCTTAACTTAATTGTGTGGGCCCAATCTTCTCATTAATCATTCAACATTCATAACAAGTGCACGCAATCATAAAACTATAAAGAGATGCACAAATATAACAAAAGCATAGACACACAATATTTCAAAATCAGCTTATCTTTTCTAAATTCTTCGCCCAAGTACAATCCCAACTCCTTCCTGTGCACTCCGCTGCAGGGGTCCACAATGCAGGGGTCTGCGCATACAGCTACGGACTCTACCAGGGCTCCACACACTCAGCTGCAGATCCTCTTCCTACTACTACAACCCAAGACTCGGACTTACAGACTCAGAGCTAATTTCTCATCCCAAAAACATCTATCTTACATTTTAGAGCCACACTCTATTTATACAATCCCATGGTCTATAGACCATGGGTAGGCCGAAATTACAATATATTATATTTTCAAGGGCGGACAACCCTTTGACTTGACCATTTACTTTGCGCTACGTGCACGCATTTCGCGGGGTCTTTACATTACACTTGACCAAAATTTAGGCTTCAAGCCCTAAAACATGCTATGGGGGGATCCGCTACCCAATAGGCCCCCAACACAATCATCGTGACTCGTCCCGTGTCACTCTGCTGGTGGGTTGATCTTTGCATGAAGCCCATCCAACTGTGCCTATGTAGTGTGAAGGTTCGCAGCGCACTATGTTGCCATCATCTGGATCTGCTCCATTTCTACTTCTGAATCATCTGCGTCTGACTTGATTCTTTACTTTGATGCTAGTTTCTAGTACCTGTGTTTACAGTCCCGCACCTTTTTCCAACTTGTCGGGTCACGAAGACTCTGCTTTTGTTGGTTAGTCAGATAGCTTGCCCACCCATGTAGGGCTTCAGGCAACTACTATTTACTCTACCTGGGAAAGGTTCTCCATTAAGTTTGACTAGCTAGACAGTGCCTCTGTCTATGACTTCTTTTACCACATATGGTCCTAACCAATCCATTCTAAATTTCCCAGGAAATTTTTCAAACTTGTTGTCATACAGCAACACTAAATCATTTACCTTGAATGTGTGCAACTTAATATTGATCATGCCAGGATTTCTCGGGTTGTTTCTATACCTGCTGATGGAATCCCGCTAGAAACCGTTCTTCCTCGAGTTCCTCTAATTACGCTAGTTTCTCTCCCAAGGCTTTGTGGTCCGACATGCCTCTAATTGTTACTATTTGCGAACCGGGTACGATGTATTCCATTAGCATGACTGCTTCCATGCCATAGACTAACCTGAAAGGTGTCTAACCCGTCAATTTTTTGCACATGGTCCTATATGCCCATAATATGGTAGGTATGTGTAGGTCCCAGTCATTTCGTTGCATGTTACATACTTTGGTCAAAGCAGTCTCGAAAATTTTGTTGAATGCTTCTATTCTCCCATTAGCTTGTGGATGGTACAATGTACTTTGCTGATGATACACCTGTAATTCCTCAGTGAGTGCACTGATGGTTTCATTGAGGAAGTGTGTCCCACGGTCACTCATTAAAGTTTTCGAGCAACCAAACCATGTCAACACGTTGTCAAACAAAAATTTCGTAGTTGTAGTGGCCATGCAGTCCTTAACCAGCTATGCTACTACCCATTGAGTCAGGTATTCTGTCGCGATGATGATGTAGCACGAACCCGTCTTCCCCTGAGGTTTGATTGGTCCCACAAAGTCGATTGCCAATTTTTCGAATGGCTGCAACGTGATCTGTGGATTGAGTGGCATCTCATCCCTTCATGATGGTTTCCCACTCCTTTGACATATGTCATAGGCCCGACAGTGTGCTTTCGAATCTTGAGGTAGAGCTGGCCACCATAGCCTAGCGTGAAGAAACTTCTGTGTAGTCGTGCATCCTGCATAGTGTCCTCTTGCAGCCCCCCGATGTGCTTCCACAACGATTTGTCCTCATTCAAATTCAGGTACATATCTTCACAATATCTCATCGTTTCCCATTTTGTAGAGGTGCCCCACGATGACAGAAAATTTCGTCGTGTGCACCACCAATTCCTTCTTCTGTTGGACTGAATATTCCTTCAGCCTAGTCACTATGGTTAAAAATTGTATTGTATCTTTGAAGTGGCCATCCATGATGCGCACCACAAAAAGCTATGCATCAGGTAGTCCTTCTTCCAAATTTGTTGGCTCCTCGCCTGTCTCAATTCTTTATAAGTGATCTAGTCCTGCATTTAGGCATCTTGGCTTTACAATGACCTCAAAGTCATATTCTTGAAATAGTAACAACCATCTGCATATGCGCCCCCCCAACATAGGCTTGTTCACTAGGTATTTCAATGTAGAATGATCGGTCTACATCTTGGAGTGCCTCCAAGTAAATAGTGTCGGTATTTTTGGAGTGCGTATACCATTGCCAACCCTTTGCGCTCAGTAGTAGAGTAGTTCTTTTAAGCTTTGGATAGCCGCCGACTCGCGAACGCAATCAGATGATCCATGCCTTCTACGCCTTCCTGTGTAAGTACAGCTTCTAGTGCAATACATAATGCATCAACATGTACATGAAATTCTATGTCCCATTCTGGGAAGACCATGATTGGAGCGGATGCCATTTTCTCCTTGAGAACATCCAAATTTTTCCTACAATCATCATTCCAATAATACGTAGCATCCTTTTTCAATAGTTTTTCCATTGGCACTATTATTTGTGCATAGCTCTTGATAAACTTTCTATAGTAACAAGTGTGCCCTAACGTAGCGCATAGTTGTTTGACACTTCGCGGCACTTTGAGATTGAGAATAACAACAACCTTCGCAGGGTCCACCATCAGGCCTTGTTTGCAGACCACATGGCTGAGCAGGTTTACAAAGAGGGCAAGGAAGGTGCACTTTTTAAGATTCAGTGCAATCTGGTGTCATCGACCAGTATCCAACATCAAACATAAGCTTGTTATATGGTGTTTAACTAACCCAAATACAGTCCAATAGTCCAAATAGACCTCCAAGAACTTGTGGATGTATTCCTTGAACGCGACCACCACTACACGTGAAAATATTGTTGGTGCGTTCTTCAATCCAAAGGGCATAATGGTGTATTGAAAAAAGCCCCATTCAGTTGTGAAGGTTGTGTTGCTCCTATATTCCGGTGCGATCGTGATCTAATGGCACCCTGAGAAGCCATTCGTGAATGAGTAAGCTTCCTGAACGCCAATATTCTCCAATACTTCATTTGTAAATGGTGTTGGAAATGGATCATGAACACAGGCGTCATTAACCTTCCTAACGTCCATGCATATTCTAATTTTGCCCTTCTATTTTTTCTCATGTACTACCATGGGGCTCACCCAGTCGGATTCTTCCACTGTTTCAATAATTCCGGCTGCAAGCATTTTGTCTAATTCATCGTAGACCTTTTCTTTATACTTTGGATTCAAACGGTAAGGTCGTTGTTTAACTAGCTTTGTGTCTAGTTTTAGAGTGATCTTCATCATCCCTAAGTCACCAATGATCCCCTTTAAGTCTGTGATTTTGGTCAGGAACAAATCTTGATATTTTCGGAGTAACTCGGCGACCTTATCTACTGTAGCATCATTCCAATAGTCCCCAAGTGTCGCGTACTTTGGCTCTGTGTCTATGCCAATGTTTACCTGATTTTTTTTTTAGCGGCGCAGTGATGTTGGGATCCTCAATCAATGGTCCTTGAACTTTGCAACACCCTTCAGTTTCTGGATTATCAATATTTCAGGGGTCATCATCATCCTCCTCTACCTACACGTTATAACATTCTAGGGCACTTCTTAATTGGGTTGCCCATGCTGGTTGAACTACTTGCCCTGGCTCCTGTGGTATTTTGATGATGGCGAATTTTACAGCTTGTAGTTCATCATCAATAGTATCCAACCATTGGTCTTCAAATGTGAATGTTAACAAAAAACCCTCGCACAAGACATCCCATTCACCTGTACCATGTCAGAGTTCCGTCTCAGTATACCAATTCATGGGTATGACATCCAAGGTATGGTAGAATAAGTGTACCCATTCAGACTGAGCTTCTTCCCTATAGGCCTTGGTCCATTTCGCGAGATGTGTGCATAGGTCATCTCATCCATCGTATTTATCTTCTATCTGTAGTTTCGGTTTCGCAAATTGTAGGTGCATCATCCTTCTACATTCACGCCAAATTTCAAAATTTTCTTGATGTGTTCCCCACCAGCGCGCAGGTGTCACGCGCAGCGCCCACTTCAACACATCGAACCATTGTTGTTCCGGTACTGTGCTTTCAAACTTGCTCAAAAATTCATCCACCACTGTCAATCCATCATATGTTGGTAGATCTCAAGAATGGGTTGTTACGCAACGCAATGATCTAATCATCACGTTGCAATTCAGTGTTGTCACTTCGTTCAAACGATTATGCCCGCGTTTGTCTTCGTTGTCAGAATCCAAGGTGTAGGAACTTGCATGCGCCCGTGGCATCCTCCCATCTATAGTTGGATTCACCCAATCCTGATCTTGCGCAGTTATCTTGTAGATACAATCTAGCTCATCGTCACTTCCATCGTCACGCATAGGTTCGTTGTAGCATGCTCCTTTGGCTGGATCTAGTAGAACTGCTACCCGTAGGGACTTTTTCTCAAATATCATCTTCCACTTCTTTAGGTTAATGACTCCATTCATATCAGTGGCCCAGTCTATTCCTAGCAACGCGGGATAAGAATTGTTGTCATTGAAATTCTCTATTACTTCAAATTCTGTCTATGTGCTCGCGCCTTCGATATCAACTTTTACCCCTTGCAACCTCCCCATGGGCAAAATCTTCTGTTGGTTCACCATTCATAATTGAATAGGGGACCACTATAACGTGGGCCTGCCCATGTGTTCCCATGTCTTTTTTGGTAACACATTCACGTTCGAGCCCAGGTCTAGGATTACTTGATCCATTTCATATTCGCCAATCTGCGTTGTCAATCTCATTTCCCTCCTAGTGTGCAATGCATGCTTTCCCAATTTCAGAACTATGTGTAGTTCCCCTTACCCTGTGCATCTAGTGATCAACTCCTATAGTCTCTTAACTACCTTATTGTCATGCAGCTGCTTCATGCACGTCTCCAGAGAGGTAATAAGCATAGAAGGATACATCCCTAGCTTTGGTTGATCCTTACTACCTGAAGTGGAGGCCTCCATGAAGATATTCTTAGCTTCCATGAATGTCTCCTTTGTACATTATAAGTCCAACTTAGGTTCCTTTATAAGAGCCTTGTGAACCCATGTATCTTCCTTGGGCTACTTCCCCTTATCCTCCCCTGTGGTCACACCGCTTCTGAGCATCATGTTCACGTTTGGGTCTTCTTCGTGCAGTTCAGAACTCATAATTTGGATATTCTAAGTCGGAGGAGGCTAGAGTACCCCTTTCTCCCGCATCTGTGTGATCAACGTAGGACAATTTATCATTTCATGATTAAACTAAGCACAATATGAACAAGAGATTCTCGTCGGGTTGGTACCATCGTGGGAGGAGTGACCTGGTCCTCTGCAATTGTAACAAATTAACTGTTTGTGGCCCCTTCCTAGTCCCATTCCTCCTCATCCTTGACCTCGCCCCTGAAATTCAGTGCATGTCATCCCTGCCGCTGGGTCGAGGCCTTGCATTTCTTTCTGCATTCTATAGGTTGGGGTCTGATCCATCATTAACTCGTAGTTGTGACAAGTACGCTTCTCATGGCCTACTGACCTTCAAAAATCAGAAAACAATTGTTGGGGAGTCTATGTATACTTCTACAACAAATGACAGTTATCTGTCATGTGTTTTCCTCCTATCTGATAGATCACGCACCATAATGTGGTTGTCGCACTTGGCCCTGTTTATGCCTTTGGTCTCAATGGCATTGGCTTCCATCCTATCAGGTAGTTCGTGAATACTAGACATTAGTCCTTGTAATGGCCCTGGCTTTGCATTTTATGCACCACACTTCCTCGTGTGCCTCTCACCATGGTACCCTATCCTGCTTTAAGCTCTACATTTCCAAGTAGACATTTTGTAGTTGCATGTGGATTTGTTGAACTTCCAGCCCTGGATCTTGTATTAATGTCTCATGCAATTTTATCACCATTTCCAAAGCTTCGGCTTGGGTAGAAAGTTGTTGTTGCGATAGTGCCATCCTCATGTGTGGTGTTAGAGATGCTACAAACCATGCGCGATGCTGTGCATATGTGAGTGTCATATTAGCCTCACGAATTGTACTCCTCAGTCACTGATCCAGATCCCGGGGGTCTCACCGGGAGCATCACGATCTCTTTAAATGATGATTGGTTGTGTCTCTGATTTCGGCTAGCTAAATTCTTTGTTCAACACATTCTGGATCTCTGTTATCCCTGCATTTGGGTGATCATTAGAGTGCTTGATATACCATGTCAATGTGCAATCCTATAGTGTGCTCGCCAATGTAGCCTTCTTAATGTTGTCATCTGTGACCCCTTGTGCTTCCCACACTGCTCTTACCATGAACCAGAACTGGTCTGGATCCTCATTCCCTACTCCTCTGAATATGGGTAGCTTCAACGCACTCGCCATGCTAAACTGTGGGGTTGGTGGGGGTGGAGTGGGTGGAGATGGAGGTGAAGGAGGTGAAGTAGGTGGTGGCGTGGGTGGAGGTGGTAACTACGGAATGCGTTGCCTTATCAAATTGACCACACTTCTCGGAGAGACCCAAGCAAGCTCTTCCTCACTCTCTTGTGAAGGTGAAATTAAGGGATTCTTTCCTACTTCCCCGACCTTTGTAGATCTTTCCTCTCCGCGTCATTCCAAACATTAATGTATTCGCATAAACCACTTTTCACATAACAACATCTTGATCTAGGTATTCAAATAATTAATGTACTTACCTCACGATCCCTTGAGAAAATATCATTATGCTTTGTTATAGCTCACGTCGTGTCTATCGCAAACTCAATGACAAATTCCCCTATTATCCGGTTGAGCCAATGGTCCACAGCTCACACGATCTTATGTTTTGATGCCTCTAGTCTGTGCACTAATTTTGAAGACCACACTATTAGTTGGTCAAGCTTACACCTTCCCTAGCTATCATCTAACCTCGCGATCCACTCATATAGTTTAGAAGAGAAGGATGTGAAGAAGATCTCGTGGATTTCTGTATACACGTAGCGATCCAACCACCTTTTCTCAGATACCTGCGAAGTTCTGTTTTCCTGTGTCATGAACTCATGAATCTTCTTAACCAACCACTCTTCAATTTCCTTCTTTGTTGGGTTCTAGTGGCATGACATCAGAAATCCCTTAGGCAAGTCCCAGTCCTAGCAATGGAACCATTTGTTGGCTTGTTGGGGCCTGACCCAGGTTCAGAAGTGACTTAGCCAAACAAATCCCAAAACTACCAGCCCTTTCAGCAACAGTCTACGGTGCATGGACTGAGGTCTCACTCAAGGTAGTATGGGAGGGTGCAGGAACTAGGTTTCCACACCCTAGGGATGTCTTGATGAAATCTAGGAAGTTCACAAACTGAACCTCCGTGCTTGCGCTACTCTGCGCAGTAGTCTATCCTTCGCAACTTGTGCAACTACTTCCGCATAGCTCTATAAAGGGTGCAACAAGGTGTTGTCTAGATCTGTTATCCTTACTGTGCTATTATTATAGATCTTAACTTAATTGTGTGGCCCCAATCTTCTCATTAATCATTCAACATTCATAACAAGTACATGCAATCATAAAATTGTAAATAGATGCACAAATATAACAGAAGCATAGACACACAATATTTCAGAATCAACTTATCTTTTATTAATTCTTCGTCCAAGTACAATCCCAACTCCACCCTGTGCACTCAGCTACAGGGGTCTACGCACACAGTTGCGGACTCTACTAGGCCTCCACACACTCAGCTGCAAAGCCTCTTCCTACTACTACAACCCAAGTCTTGGACTTACAGACTTAGAGCTAATTCCTCATCCCAAAAACATCTATCTTACATCTTAGAGCTGCGATCTATTTATACAATCCCATGGTCCGTGGGTTGAAATTACAATATATTAATTTATATTTTCAAGGGTGGAAAACCCTTTAACTTGAACATTTAATTCACACTCTGTGCCCACATTTCGCAGGGTCTTTACATTTAACTTGACCAAAATTTGGGCTTCAAGCCCTAAAACATGCTATGGGGGGATCCACTACCCAACGCATGGTATCAAAGTAGTGCAGATGAAGCAAGAAGAACAATGCAAGAGAACCAAGTGCTAAGTAGAGAAGGAGGTTAAAATAGCTATAGGAGGCAGTGGTTCGAATCCCTAGAGAGTTTGCATAGTTCAAGCGAGAAGGGTTGAATCTTTGAGGAAATCCTCTCTCTGAGTGAGTCGACAAAGAGGAAGGGCTTATAAACCGAAATATTGTCATGGAATAGGGAGAAACGTTGAGCCTTAACGTGGGGAAGAACTGGTGGGATGCAATGCTTCTGTAGGAAGTTTTTCTGGGAAGAAAGTTGTCAGAAGAGAGAGGAGAAGCATGGTGAGGGAATTTTTCCTTAGTAGACTTTACACCAAGAAGTTTTTTTTCTTATTGCAACAGTAGTAAGGAACAAAGAGGAGCAGTTTGATATGTTCATGGAAGATATGGAAACCAAAGGGCTGAGAGATAAAGAGAGGTTGGATGGGGCATCCAACTATGTGATCTGGAAGGAAAGGATGTAGTGCCTTGTAGATGATCATTTTCTCAAGATCTACATTTATAGCTTGGTGGTTGAGCCCACGGATCTAGATCATCCTAAAGAAGTACAAGGAAGAAATGGCGAAGGCCAAGAGAATGATCCTTGATGGAGTAATCGATCTCGTGGTATGTCACATCACTTGCAAAGGGATTTCTACGAAGATGTGGGATGCCTTGGCAACACTGTATCAATGATCTTCCAAGCAGCGGAAGATATACTTAGAGCATAAATTGAGATCTACATGGATGCAGAAGGGGGAGCACATTGATTTGTTCCTCACGAAGCTTCAAGAGACCTGGGATGAGTTAGTAGTTGTGGGGTCTACACCTCAAGGTTTTGAGATGGTGAGACTGGCCATAAACTCAAACTCAGTAGAGTGACAGGTATTTGCCTACAGCATCCTGGGCAGTGAAGCTTTTCTAGACTGGGACACTATGTGGGAATCTCTTAAGCAGGAAGAGTTGAGGAGAGATCTAGTCAATTGTAAGCTTGATGGAAGCAATAGCAGTGGGTCAAATCTTAAGGAGGAGGAAGATAATGTATCCCTTGCATCCAAGGGGCAGCAGGAGTAGTGAAGACCAAAGAAGGACCTCTCGAAGATGAAATGCTTCAAGTCTGGTCAAATGGGTCACTACGCAACACAGTTTCCTCTCATAAACATGGAAAAAGATGAGAAGTGCAATATGAAGGCTACACCCACAAAGATCAAGGAGAAGTAGTTCAACATGATAGCCGAGATACCTCCAAGATGGTGGTGGGCTGATTTGGAGTTGTATTTAGAAAGAGCTATAGATGGGCACAATCCTTGAGGAACCCACCTCTAGAAACAATACCTTTCTATAGGAGCCCAGATGAATAGTAGCAGGATGGGCTAAGTGTTAGATGGTGTAGAGGAGTGTTGGAGTGACAATTTTAGTAGCTAGAACATGAAGTCTAAGTAGGGTAGTGCATAGTTGTGGCATACAGGGAGGCACATTGCAGTAGCAGCAGAAACATAGTAGCTTTAGAGGGATAGCATGGGACTAGCATCTATCACAACTTCAACATCGAGATGCATCTATGTTGAACACTTGTTCAACAATTTCGAATGTTTTCCCATTGTTGATGCAGTGGTAGTGGTAGTTTTCCATGGAGGAGTAGTTGGCAGTGCCAGTGCCAGCAACAACAAGGATGCAAAAATTCTGAGGGAGTTGTAGTACGGATGTAGTGTTGACTGTAGTAGTTTCGACAAAAGTACAGTTGGAGTAGCAGTGCAATAGTTGGATGACAACATATTAGACATCAGAAGCGTAGAGGACAATGTTATGAAGTTAGGGTGATGCTTCAGTGGGAGGCCCTACTAGAGCACATTCCTCGCTAAGAGGGAGTGTTGATTTCTAGTTGCATCATATGTGCTTTAAGTCTCAAATTTTTCAGGGAGGCTTGAGCAAATGTATTCCAAACAACCCATAAAGTATTATTAAAATAATTAATTATTTTTAATGGGACCTTATGTCTAAACTTAGGAAATCTAATTGTGGGTGTAACTTGTAAAAGAAGACAAGCATCAAGCAAACATGGTATTAACCATTTATTATCTTCTAATCTGGGTCGTTGAATGTCAATGACAAGATTATTTCAGGTTTGAGGGTGATCCAAGTGGATGTTGGTGGCCACCCGCCTATCCTACTTCGACCCCCATCACTATCTCTTTTAGTTTTTTAGTTTCCTTAATTGTACCACAGTTTACTATTTTTGGCATTTTTTCGGGTCCTAAACTTCCCGGACCGCTTTGACATGCTAAACGATGTTTTTTTTGGCAAAATGGAATTAGCGATTTGAAAGGAAATTAGGTCAGAAGTTGTATTCCTTAGAGTGATATTTCAAATGAGGTATCATGCATGTCAAATGGAGATAATATGACCAATTTACAACCCCGGGAAGTTGGTTGCCCAACTAACCCCAACGGGGCCCATAAACTCTTTGTGTTACATCTCCTCGGGTTAGGGTTTTGGTTTTCTAGGGTTTTTTCTTATTGTTCAATAATAAAAAGGCCCTTGAGCATCATTGTAACTCAATTCAGAGGCATGTAGCCACCACATCTCTTCTAAGAGATAAGCTACCATCACCTAAGTTATCTTATTTCCATTCTATTTGTAAGCATAGTTTAGTATTTTTCTATTAATGAAATGAAGTTCTTTTCTACTAAATCTTGGTGTTTATGACTATATCTGTAAAATTTTTCATTCCTATTTAAATCTACATCTGTGGTATTAGAGTGGTATGCTCTTTCTCTATTTTTCTTTGCATGTCCACAATGAGGTCGAGATATAAAGAGCTAGGGCTTAAACTAGTCGAACGTTTGCAAGACCAGCCTCGCAAACCTTGGCGTACTCCCATGGAGGATGAAAAGAAAGATGAGGGGGTAGGATATCCTCTCAAAATATTTCTAAAAGATTCCCTCGAGCGACAAAGGAATGCAATGATGGACAACTTTGCCCAAATCCTTCAGCGGTTACCTACGGGTGACGCATATACTTTCAGCAACTACTCTAGAAGTGCGACACCCTTTAAGGTACAATTTAACTTTAGAATTTCCATATTTGAGGGTTAGATAGATGTTGATGCCATAGATAAATGGGTAAATCTACCAGAAGGATTTTTTTTTCGTTATTTTTCAAGCCAATAGAATATCACTTTTTCACTTCTCAAAGCTGCCCCCAACGTCAAGGACTAGTGGGAAACCTAATGTGAGAAAAAGGATGAAAGTACGAACTCACTGTTTTCAGCCACACCCACTTGAAATTCATTCTAGGATTCCATCAAGGAGCAGTACTACCCTCTTGAAAGATATGAGTATAAATACATAAAGTGGACCATGCTGCGACAGGGAACGGACCAAGACATACTAAAGTTTACCAATATTTTTCATACCCTTCACACAAATTGGGTATCAATGATTCCGAGCAACATTTGGTAGTCAAATACCATGAATTCCTACACAATTACATCCAGGATGAGATGGAGTTCCTAGACCTCTCCTCGCTTGCCATGGCGTACCAATACACTGTCAAGATCAAGCAAAAGTTTAAACAAAACAAGCGATACTTTGGATCTGTGAATCCAAAGAACAAAGGACACAACCAAGGTGTGGTGACCCAAGACAACCCATTGAAGCTCCAAGATAAGAATACCACCATGAAGTCAAATAAGGAAACATAAAAGTGGTGTGAGTTCCATCAGAGCCCCACTCACAACACAAGTGAGTGTTGGGCCAAGCAGTGGCTAGTGGTCGATTTGAAGTCTTCAGAATCATATGCATTTTTGGCCCTGAGTTAGAATCTGAAAAGAGGAATGACAAAGGCAAGAAAATTATTGATGCAGAGCCCAACACCACTGTTGCCACCACCAAGATCTAGAAGAATGAGCTCGAAGATCCAGAGGAAAGGAAACATCTTTTCCACTCACAAATGTGGGTGAACAAGTTATCGTTGCAATTCATTGTCGACAATGGAAGCCAAAAGAACCGCATTTCAGTTGAGGTCATGAAGATACTAGGCCTAGTGACCATACCACACCCACAATTGTACAACATTAGGTGGCTTCACCAAGGATGAGATCTTCAAGTCAACCAGGAGTGTTGCCTTCGCTACAACATCAATCCCTTCACACATGAGGTATTGTGTGATGTTGCTCCTCTCAATATTTTTGATTTATTATTAGGAAAACCATACTTGTGGAAGAAACATGTTGTATATTAGTCTAGACCTCACTCTGTGATTATTTCTCTGGGTAATACATTATACAGGATACTAGACGTAGTCCCACCTACCTCCACCTCTTTGATTTCTGCTAAGAAATGTGGTAAGATCATCTTTGAGACTAGGAAATTTATTTTCTTTCTAGTTTGCTCTCAAAGTAAGGGGAAGATCATAGCCACATCCATGGCCCTCGAGAAGGGTTCCTCCATAGAGTAGAAGCAAGTGGATACATACATGAAAGAATATAAGGACATCTTCTCCTCACACACAGGGTTATCCTTGGATTGTCAGCTCAAGAATTCATTTGATCTTACTCTCAGAGCACCTCTACCTTATAGGACAATATATCATCGCTCCATTGTGGAAAATACCAAGTACAAGTAACGACATGATCAACATCGAGTGCCACACAAGTTTTAGGTCACCGAGAAAGTCTGGTTTCATTTGTAGAAAGAATGCCTTACAAGAGTCCATTAGAAGCTCAGACCACTCTAATATGGTCCTTACACCATTACCAAGGTTATGGGAAACAATGCTTTGGAGAAAAACATTCTACCATTCCTTGGCTTGCATCAAGTGTTCAATGTGGACCGCCCTCGACCATGGAAAATTTTAGGTGCTAATATTTGTAGTTCGGCTGTTTTTCCATGATTTTTCTAAAAACGAGATTCACCAATATCCATTTTTTATAAAATTGATTTGCCCAAATTTTACAATATAAAATTATTTTACATTAAAAATTACGAAATTGTATAAAGAGTATATATAAAATAAATATAGATTTGAATAATATTACAAATACGTCAATAAACATTTTATAGTTTTCATATTAGGGAATAGTTAGATTCGCCAATGCTTTTAAACTTTAATATAATTTTCCATCCATAAAATTTTCCCTACCCTCGACCATGCTTCAACTATTACTCAACACATTACAGATTGTAGAAAGTCTCACTAGGGACCAAGTAGTTTCCCAATCTCATGGAGGCACTCAACACAATGGGTACCATTGCTTCCAAAGGGGGGAGGAATGATCCAAGTGGATGTTGGTGGCCACCATCCTATCCCACATGGACCCCCACCACTGTCTCTTTCAATATTTTAGTTTCCTTAATTGTAGCACAATTTACTGTTTTTTCCAGTTTTTTGGGTCCTCAACTTTCGAAGCCGTTTTGAGGCCCTAAAAGAGGTTTTTTTGGAAAAATGGAAATTGATGATTGTTATGGAAATCACGTCAGTATTTGTAGTCCTCGTAGATATATTTCCAACAAGGTATATGTGTCAAATGGAGATAATATGACCAAGTTAAGACCCTGGGAAGTTGGCTGCCTAGCTAACCCCAATGGGGCCCATAAACTCGAGTTAGGGTTTTGGTTGTTTAGGGTTTTCTCTTAATGTTCAATAATAAAAAGTCCCTTTCGCATCATTGTAACTTAGTTCAGAGGCATGTATCTGCAACATCTCTTCTCAGAGATAAGCTACCATTGCCCGAGCTATCTTATTTCCATTTTGTTCGTAAGCACAGTTCAGTATTTTTCTATTAATGAAATGAAGTGTTTTTCCATTACATCTCTTTGTTTGTTATTATATATGTAATTTGTTGTGTTCATGTTTAAATCTAGATTAGAGGGTCATTTGGAGGACACACAGAGTGTTGATCAGTCAAATCGAATTGCTGAAGCTAGAGGGAGCGTAGTGATTTCGTAGTGATCATGCAGAGAGAGACAGAGAGAGTTTTCGCTAGGGGATATTCTCTACAGCCAATAATACTCAGTTGAGACATAGAGAGACACACAAAGGAGGTAGTGCAGTTGACAGAGAGGGTGACACAGAGCTAGGAAAGGCTCACGAAGGACCCACATAGAGCAGCACAAAAGCCTTCCATGTAGAGGTCCGCATTTGCTGAGGAGGCTGATGTTCTGAGCCAGGAGGGATGGAGTCAACTCCTGAGAGAAAATAGATTCCCATCAGAGGTGATGTAGTTCCTTAGAGGCTGACGCAGGCCCACGCAGGGGAATCACACAAGTAGTCAGGGAACTCATTGTTTTAGCTACTAGACCAGTTGAACTAATAAATAAAAGGTCAACTATAAAGTAAAGTTGGTCTATAGTGATATGCTTCTTGTCCACAACAAAGTAGGAATTGTATTACACTATCAAGAAATCCATTAATCTATAGTGTGGTCTGTTTGAGGATATTATTGGTGATTATCATTATTCATCCCTATCCCTTGATTTATCATTCTTATTCAAGAAAAAAATACATTATTTGAAAGAAGGTATCAATGGCTTTAGAAAGGAATAGCCTTTTAATATTGTTGAATGTTTTGAGTGTGATATAGTTATGTCTTATTATATTGGAGAATAATTAGCCCTTAGACAAGAAAAGTTTATTATAGTTATTTTTAGTGTAGTTTAAAAGTTTTCCATTTTTATTCTTCCTAGCTATATTTTCTGATCCGTTTGATTTAAAGTTTGATTGATGTAGGTTTTAACCCCATACATAAATTACTTGCATACGAATTCTAGAAAACAGGAAAAAAATAATTGCAAGAACATAAAACATAAAACATATATACACACAGATTTTCTCCTGGATCCCAAAACCGGGACTACCAGATTGATTTTTCATTATGTTCCCTTCAATATAACAATGCATATATATACATGTCAAAGCATTCATAAACCCCAATCCATAAACGCTAGATGAGAACATAACTGGAGTTCCCTTGAAAGGATGTAGAAAACAGCATGGGCATAAAACCATCATGCCAAAAACCATATGCACAATGCATGCACAAAACCGTAGGTAGCTTCGCCCACCTAATATAGGGTCCAAAAAAATTTCCAAAGTCGTTGGCTTGAATCCTGTGCAAGGGGGATAGCTCCCCCCTAAAACCCCCTAACAAGGGGGGTCGTGCCCTCGTTGTGACCCCTTAGTTGTGCCTAGCACAAAAAATAGGGTGGCTACCGCCCCACCCCCCACGTTTGCGACTATTCATAGAAAGAATATAACACACACCCAACATTTTCTGAATTGTTTTCTTCTTTTCCACACAGGGGGTCACAGTAGAGATTAGTCGTTGGTCCAACCCTACAACACCCATTATTTCTCTACACCAATAAAAATTCTCAGTGCTCACAGACTTTGTCAATCCATCTGCAACATTCTTCAAAGTGTCCACCTTTAACAGCAACACCTTTTTGTCCTCAACCATATCCCTTACAAAGTGATACTGAACATCAATGTGCTTTGTTTCTGAATGATAAGAAGGGTTATTTTCCAAGAAAATTTCACTTTAGATGTCACAGCCTATCCTTCTAGATCGATGTATTAACCCCATACCTAAACACAATCTCTACAACCAATATTCTTCCTTACATGCATGAGTGGTTGCCATGTATTTTGACGCTCTAGTTGAAAGTTCCACTACAGATTGTCTCTTGTTCATCCAGTAGGTTGCACCTCCAGATAGGTTAAACACTTACACACTTTTAGATCTTCTCTAATCTACATCTCCAATGCAGTTTGTATCAACAAATCCATGGATGTCAAAAACTCTGTCCAATCTTGGTATTCCTTTATAGCACAAAACATAATCACTAGTGCCACACAAATACCTGAAACCCTGTTTAGCTGTTGTTTAATGCTCCTTCCCTAGTTTTGACATAGACCTTCTCAATACTCTCACTACATGTGCAATGTCTAGTCTAGTAAATACCATTACATACACCAAGCTATTGACTTCATTTTCATATGGAACATGGGACATGTCCTCTTCCTCTTCTTGTGTCTAGGGACATTGTTCAACAGATAAATTTACACCCATAGGAATATGAAACTTCACCAGTTTACTATCCAACATATTAAACCTCTATAGTATTGTCTCAAAATAGTTCCTTTGGTTTAATGAAAGCTTACCCTTTTCCTGATCTTGTTTAATTTCCATGTGCAAATATAGTTTGCAACAGGAAAATCCTTCATGTCAAGTTTGGAGGATAATTGGGTCTTCCAATCCTAGACAATTTCTTTGTCAATTCCAATTAGCAACATATCATCCAAATACAAAACAAGATAAATAACATGGTTACCAATTAATTTAAAATACACACAATGATCTGCTTTTCTTCTAGTGAAGCCAAGTCCCCGTATAAATGTATCAAATTTATGATACCACATCCTTGGTGGCTGGTTTAACCCATTCGAAGACTTTTTTAACCTACATACTAATTCTTTATTTCCCTTCACCACAAAGCCTTTAGGTTGCTTCATGTAGATCTCTTCTTCTAGATCCCTGTGCATAAATGATGTCTTCACATCCATCTGTTCTACCTCAAAATCAAAAGCAGCAACAAGAGATGAAAGTAATCTAATAGGAGCTACCTTGGCAACAGGAGAAACAAATTCACCAAAATTGATTCCCAGCACCTGGGAATAACACTTTGCTACCAATTGACCTTTGCATTTCTCCACCTTACCTTCTCCATTCATCTTCTTCTTAAACACCCATTTTCTTGCAATGGGTTTCCTTCCATCGAAAAACTCCACCAGATCCCAAGCCTCATTTTTATCCAAAGATGTCATTTCATCAACCATGGCCTCTTTCGAGAGTTCACCATCATATAAATATATTACCTCCTTGATAGTTCTAGGATCATCATTAGTAATAGATAAAGAAAAAATTGAATAGAAAGTAGATGGATTATACCTTTTTGGTTTCCTTCTTTCTGAAACTTATCTTCTCACAACTGCATTCTGTGGTTCTTCATCTTTTGATTCTTATTCTGTTGTAGATTTTGATTCTTCCTCCTTTAGCTCAAATTATATATTATCAGACTCCTTTGATAGGACTATATGTTTAACAACATATTTAACCTCTATAAACACTACATCTCTTTTGTACCTAACCTTCTTTGTTTCCAGGTTCTAAAGCTTATAACCTTTTAAACCATCTTTATACCCAATAAAGATACACATTTCAAATTTACTATCCAACATGGTCCTTTTCTCCTTTGGAACATGTACATATGCATCACAACTAAATACCCTCAGATGTCAAAGAGAGGTTTCCTTACCATTCCATACCTCATGTGGATTGTTGTCCTCCAACGCTAATGAAGGTGATCTATTAACCAAGTAACATGCAGTCTCCATTGCTTCTACCCATAATTCTTATCCAAACATAGCACCATTGTGCATGCTCCTTTCCTTTTCCATCAATGTCCTATTCATTTTTCTACAACCCCATTTTTCTCGGGTGTCTATGGAGTAGTCTTCGTATGTGTTATACCACACTTCTTATCGAACTCTTCAAAATTTTTCTTTTAGAACTCTCCACCATTATCTCTCCTCAGCACCTTTATCTTCTTCTCTGTCTATTTTTCAACCATGGCCTTAAATTCTTTAAACCTGACAGACTTAAAATTTATTCTATAAATTATACATAGTACATATACTTACCCACTGATGCAACCGACACAAGTCCAAACACATCACTATGCACAAGCTTTAATATTTTTTTCGCCCTCTTAGCACTAGAGGTGAAACTCACTTGATTTGGCTTCCCATATACACAATGTTCACATAAACCAAAATGCATAGATAAAATAGACATACCTTCTACCATACCATTACCATGAAGTATTCGAAGTCCCTTCTCTCCAATATTTCCAAGACTTTGATGCCATAGCATGGTATTTTCTCCAAACACCACAAGATTTTCTTCTCCACTTTCAAGGACCAGAGAACTGTTGCACCCATCAATAATAATGCTACCCAAAATCTTCTATAGAGTTCTAATATGAACTCCCTACATCAATACCAATGCTCCCCAAACCATCTTGTAGGTATCTTTCACGAACACTATTTTTAGAATTGCATCATAGATCTTGCTTACAGAAATCAAATTTCTCGCCAATGCAGGAATATGCAAAAAACCCGGATGTTTTTCAATCCTTCCATCTTCAAACATCAGCTTGACCATCACAATATTTTTTCCTTCCTCTCATCCCCTAAGAAGACATCACCACCACGTATTTCTCATACTTGCAAAACCACTTCCTATGGCAAGTGATGTCAAAGCATGCACCTGAGTCAATCAACCATTTCTCATGATCTGCATGTGTACCTGAAGAAGAAGCCAAGTACACATCACCTTCTTCGTCTGAGGTCGTTTTCGCCTCTGCAAAGAGACCATCATCAAATCCCTTTCTTTTCCTAGGAGCTCTAGATCTACAACCATTTTTTAATGCCCTTCCTTTCCGCATTTCCAACTTACCTTTACGGGTTTTCCTAGAGATTTAGATCTCCCTCTAGATTTAGATCTCCCACTCTGGGACTTATTTTTTTATGTTTTGGGATCATCCTCGTACACAAGAGGCATCTCCATTCTGGATCTTCATATTTTTCATTCTCATATCCTCTGACAATAAGCATGAGGCTATCTCATCAAACTTCAAGGTAGTTGTATTTCTACCTATAGAAACCACCATACTATCCCACAAATCTGGTAGAGAACACACCAAACTGATGCACTTATCTTCATCTGAAATTTTTATACCAACAGATAACAACTAGCTTGTGATTTATGGTACATCGGACATCATCTAAGCCTCAAATTTTCTCGGGAGGCTTTTTCACATGTATTCCAAAGAACCCAGAAAGAGTTTTGGTAAATTCCACCCACATACAATTTTACTTAAATAATTAATTATTTTTAATGGGGCCCTAAGTCTAAAATTAGGAAATTAAAATAATTAATGGGTATTAATCTAATTGTGGTTGTAACTTCTAGAAGAAGACAAGGGTCAAGATGAAATGACCTTAACCATTGATTAGCTTCTGATCTCGCTTGTTGAATGTCAACGAGAAGATTATTTAAAGAGGCTTCGGGGTCATTTGGAAGACATACAGAGTTGATCACTCAGATTGAATTGCTAAAGCTAGAGGTAGCACAATGATTTTGTAGTGATCATGCAGAGAGGGGTAGAGAGATTTTTTGGCTAGAGGAACTTCTTTTCAGCCAAGAATACTCAGCACAGAGGTAGAAAGACACACAGAGGAGGCAACGTAGTTAGCAAAGAGTGTGATGCAGAGCTAGGAAGAGCTCAAGCAGGACGCACTTAGAGAAGTGTAGAAGCCTTCCACACAAAGATCTGAATTTGCAGAGAAGGCTGAATTCCTGAGCCGAGAGGGTTAGAGTGAGCTCCTGGGAGAAAATCGATTCCCAACAGAGGTTACGCAGTGCCTTAGAGGCTGATGGAGGGGAAACGCATAAGTAGTTGGGGAACTCGTTGGTTCAGCTGCCATATCAACTGTAAATATCAATGTAGAGTGATGTATTCTTAATAATTTCTCCTGCGAGTGTAATTACTTGTACGGGATTCCCAGCAAGCTATCCAGAGGTTTTATTCAAAAATAACTTCTGCTTAATAATAAAAACCCTCATATCTTCTACACCAGTTTTACCACATTGGGTTTTTATGGGACTGTAGAGCTATAAAAAGAGTCTCTTTCACCTCTAGTTACCTCACATTAATATGTCAATCTGGGAACGTCTTGCTATTTCAAAGAGTGTCTCAGTCTGAGGCTTAGCATTTGTCAGAGTAATGCTCGTAGTACAGCTGTTTAAAACTACAAGAGTAAATTGATGCGTGTCTACAACTTAACTACTTCAAAAGGCTAAATCACACAAAGCAATGCATCAGTGAAAGGTTCGGTATCAATAACCCATCCTTTTCGTAACTGATGAGAACAGATTCGAGGTCTGGGAGCCAGGTAGCAGATGCTGACACTCACTACAGCCTGAGATTGTCCTTAATAAATAGAAATGAAGTGGCAAGTAAAGAAAATAGCAATGAAATAAAACAACACATCAGTCAAGGGTTCCGTAGCAATAACCCATCCCTTTCATAACTGAGGGGAGCAGATCAGAGGTCTAGGAGCCAGGTAGCAGATGTCGATGCTCACTACAACCTGAGATCATCCTTAATAAATAAGAAATGAAATGGCAAGTAAAGAAAATAGCAAATCAGCAATCTTGAAATGGAACAGCAATTGAAATGGAACAGCATTCAGAAATGGAACAGCAACTGAAATGGAACAGCAATTCAGAAATGGAACAGCAATTGAAATGGAAAAACAAGTCAAAAATGGAACAACAATCAGAAATGGAACAGCAATTCAGAAATAAGCAGTAACCAAGTTCATCGAGCTGTAACTCTATTTAATCACACCAATCAAAACATCGATCCTTCGCTTTTAAAGATATACACATACTATGGAACAACACTACCTACAGATCCAAGATGGAACAATACTCAAAACCATATAAACACAACGTGCTTAATCTGACTCCGTTATTGCCCTAAATAAAAGCATACGATTGCATCTCAAAGTGAAAACAGTAACATTCAAAGATTCAATAATCATGTGAAATCAGAACCTTCAAGATAAATGTTGTAACACAATCGCATAAAACTCTGTAATGGAATGACAGTATCCTGTAGAGATTAACCGTATTATACCAACACTTAAAGGATTGATAACATGATGCAACGTCAATACAAGGATTTTGTTTGCAGGAACATTAAATGAGTTAAACACAACAGAGCATGTAACATAATCGTTAGAAAACATAACAGATTACCAGATCACGTCGATAAATAAAGCACATAGAAACCACGCGTAATGGTACAAGAGCAAGTGTCCTCCAGGGCCAGGCCCTTAGCCTCCAGGGGTACACCACTTAAGATTGATCCAGGCTCAAAGATAAAAGAGTAACCAAGTCTGTATTAATACATGAAGTAAAATTACAGTAACTCAAGTCTTTAACAGAACATAACGATCATGGTCTTGATCTTTCTTAAAAGAAATTACATAAAATCATCCTCCTCTAGCCAACAACACTATCCCTTATATAAGGATGATGACGGAGATATCTAGATGCAGAAATAGATAAAACAGTGATCCCTCAGGATCTAAGATCCTGAGGGATTCGCAAAATCGTTAATCCTGAGTCACTTCTTTCCTTTTCTTCTCCGAGATGGTATCTCCACTTCCTTTCCTATGTTGGTCCTTTTTGATCTGGTTTGAACGCAGTCTCCTGACGAAGGGACAGAAGTTAATTCATCTTTGTCTTTTTCTTTAGGATGGCCACTTTCTGTTTTTCCTCCCTCCTGCACATAGGAATGACAATTATCAGCGTTCTCTATTAATCTCACATGTTTCGTTATAAATCCTTATTATTGTCTAAGTTTCTAATGCAAAAAAGCTTATAAGTCCTAATGAAAAGATAATGAAATAACCATCAAAACATACCTTCTTTGATACTCCACAAACCCCCCAGCTTACCCTTTTTCATGGCCTCATGAAAACATTGTAGTTGACATGCAAGGCAGTGAGTGAGTAGGCTGGAGATGGAATCTCGTGTGAGGACCTACAGCCATGATGCGAAAATAAATGATCAAAGAAATGGCCTGTCTGACCCTCAGGCATCTCATACAGGGCTTGGTATCCGGATGCAGGATGCCAAATGATTGGACTCTGGAACCTATGTCCTAACCAGGATGGCCTTGCCCTCAAAACAATTTCGCCGTAGAGGGGAAATCGGTTAGCAGCAAGTTTAAAATTCTCATACTTAAATGGTTCTCTGAGCTGAATGTTTGGATTAGATATTCGATATCGAAATTTAGCTGCTTCAACGGTAGGGTCTTTAATAGAGGAAAAGCATTCAAGTCCCTGCCGAATGATTGCTTCATGCATGGGTCCTAATGCTTCAATCACTCCTAGAGCCTTCATGAGATTTCTATGTCTCCTCCATAATTGTTATGGGTCCCTAGGCTCAGCTCTTACCCATAGATCTAATCCATTTTCTTGTCTTTGAAAAGCATTGTAGGCTCTAAGCCATTTAATTTGATTGACTGCAAATGAGATAAATACTTGCAATTGAATGTCCCCAACCAAAGGGCCAAGGTTCAGTTCGGTCTCTTGTTCTAGTACAAGGTTATGCAAGTAAAATTCACACAATAACCTTTGCACTTTTACCCCATAATATTTACAGCAATTTATAAAATCATCTATAGCGTTAATTTGTATGGGAGCACCTGCTTTAACGGCCTTTATTTTCAATTGTAAATACCTTTCCATTAGAAATAGGGCATAGTTCTTAGCAGGGGCTCTATATGCTAGGACGTCATTGTATAGAGAACACAAGGTATCCATCTGTTTGATAACTACATCTAATCTACGAGTTACCTTCGTAACTTTCTCTTGTTCCCTTCGCCATCCTTTGAAAGCTTGGCTTTCAGATACGTTGACGTTCCTTAGCTGTTGCTGTAGTTCTTCATATTTTTCTCGAGGGATCATTTGCTCCCTAAGCTTTTCTACTTCTTGCTGGGCCTGCTTCAAACCTTTGTGAAGGGTTATCATTTTCGGATCCTTTTTCCATTCAGCCGTGGAGGCCGGGAGCTTTACCTGAACTTTCTTATTGCGCTGCTTCGAGTTCAGAACCCTTATTACTCCCGAAGGTGGTGCCTCCATCTGAATTATCTTATCATCCTTTTCGATTTTAACACGAACACCAGCCTGCTACTGTTCCTTTTCAATTGGAACAACAGTCTGCTTTTCAGCTTCATTTGGAATAGCATCTTGGTTTTTGTCAGGGTTTTGAGTAGTGGGATGGATTCTGGTCCTCCGCCTCTTGCCCTTAAGGGATTTTACTGGTGTGGTTAGACCTTTTCTTCCTGAAGTCCCTTTTACCCTTTGCCTCACCTTTAGAACCCTAATCCACTGGTGAAGCTGGACTATTAAGTTCAACAATCTCTACTGTTCCTTTCATAATTCCCTTGTTTCCATTATTTTTTCAGAAGGAACAGCAGGCTGTTCGCTACAGTTTGGACTACGGCTAGCTTCCTGATTTTCTCCCTGGGGTGGCTGTTCCAGGGTAAGAACCTTAATTGGCTCTGTTATTTCTTGGGATAACTCTTCTTCTGCCCTTATTTCCTCCGGACTTTCTTCTGGAGCCTTCTGATTAGGAACGGGCTATTCCTGCTCAGCGTTTTTTGATATCTTCTCATTATGAACGGACGAATTTTCTACTTCCGCCTCTTCTGCATGCGATTCCTCGGGTGCATCTTTCTCCTGGGGTTTCTCTACGGCATGGAGGTTTGATGGACTCAAGGGTTGGCCATATTCACCCATATTGGCCAATTCATCTTCCCCTAACGGGTCTTGTAATGGGCTACCTTCCTGCTGTTCCATCCCTTCCTCCTGCTCAGACTGCTCAGCTTCTTTTCCCTCCTCTCCTTCCTCTTCAAATTGTTCATCTTTTTCTTCTTCTCTTCCTGCAGATTGCTCTGCCTCCGCTTCTTCTTCTATTTCTACCTCTATAGAATGCTTTGCTTCGTCGTCGTTTTCTTCTTC
This sequence comes from Pinus taeda, assembly GCA_000404065.3. NCBI lineage: Eukaryota > Viridiplantae > Streptophyta > Pinopsida > Pinales > Pinaceae > Pinus > Pinus taeda. Next base: position 138,450 of record APFE030623425.1, read on the forward strand.
CATTTCTGTTTCTGCAGACTGCTCTTCTTCCTTGTCGTTTTCTTCTCCCGTTTCTGTCTCTACAGACTGTTCATCATCGATTTCTATTTCCTGGCTCGTGCCTTCCTGGGGCTTCTCCAGCCCCCCTCGTAGCCATGCGAGCCGTGCCGATTTTTGGTGTTTTTCTAGCTGTTCGAGTGTGCTGGTGTCATGTTTCCATTTTTCGGATTTCTTTCGTTTTTCAGGTTGCTCCGTTGTGCAAGTGTCCTGCTTCCGTTTTTCTGAACGTTGGGGTGTGCTAGTAACTTGTTTTCGTTTTTTCGTGCGTTCGGATGTGGGTGAACCTCCATTGATGATGGTAATTAGTTATTATCAGCTGCTCTACTGCTGGGTGAGACTATAGTTAACTATCAGCCGAATTAATCCGTGGTGGCTGACGACTGACTCTACGTGTTGTGCTCTTTTCATGCTTCGTGCAACGTCACGAAGTAGTGAATTCAACAATGCAGGTAAATTCACAGAACATTTTTGTTTTAAAATGGCTAAGAGTTTAAGATGTCGTGGTCTTACCACGTCTTTTCTGCCTTCACAGGTGATGTAGCTTTGGATGATTTTTTCTAATTCCGCCCATGGCTCTCTTAGCGTTGCTGGCAGCACCCCTTTTCCTCGAATTGTCAAGCTCTGGCCCTCGTCCTAAAAAATTTCTAAAATCTTCTGCAGCCTTTCCTTCTTTACTGTCCATACTAGTCTAGTGGCTGGCAGTCCCGAGACTTCTGCTATTATGTCATCGGTGACTGCTATTCATCTTCCTGTTACTGTGGAGTAATCTTCCTATAAATTTTGTTAAAATTCAATCACTACTGTTTCATTGGACTCCTTCAGGCGGTTGAGATAGGTCAGCCATCCTGCTTTTTTCAGGATTTTCCGGGCTACAGCCGAAACAGTTAACACTTGCGGTTCTCGGCGAACTGACCTTCCTCCCATAGTTTCATTGCAAATTCTCAAAGGAACGGCAGCTGTTTGTTGAGACACAGAGAAGCTGATGGCGTATTACTCATTCAAATTCTAATGCTACGGTGTATGCAGTGGAGATAGCTTTGAACAACAACTCATGCAGAAGAAAACAAAAATAGAAAAAGATAATATCGTTGAGTCGTGTTGTGCCCGAGTACACAATTTCTCAAATGACGGACTGACACGTGCTCTAGGGAATGATGAGGTTACCCTCCCCCCTGCAATGTGATAGGTTGTCCTAGCCGTCCAATAAAGGAGCAACACATGTTCTATCGCAAGGTCTTTATGGAACAGCGTATGGCAATATGCCATGCTTGCAAAAACAACCTATTACTGAAATCGAGGTAGAAAGTTACATCGCTTTAGTACGTAAGAGACTGCGGTGATTTGATGGAATCTCGGGGATAAGACATTTGTCGTAAATAGAGAGTCTCATGCGGTCACTGTCACTAGTTCTGTAATGATTGGTGATAATATATAGTCATGTGTTATATGGTTGGGTAATATTATATAATTAATTACCACGGCATAAGAAACAAGAGGATGAAATCTTCTTACCTATTGGTGTAAAAATGTGACTTCAATACCATTAACAGTGCTCTGCTGCCGATAGGTGTCCATAACCTTGGCAAAGTTGTTTGTTTCACCCCTGGAACCATAGTCCTTTGTGTATGCCAGGAAACGTTGTGTAATGTCAAAATGTAGGCCATTATGCCGGCTTGGTGACCAGTTAGTCATAATGCCATTCACGAGGGAGGAGCGAATAGTGGGCAGGCTGGCTCGTGATGAGACCTCCTGTTCCAAGGGTTGTTTGTTTGATATACCTTTTGGACCATTTCCCAGGTGTGGTGGCCATAGTGGGAATGCCACTTCGCTTCCATCCTAATGATCATGGTAGGCCAGCTCGTAATGAGACTTCCTATCCTACAATTTGACAATTTAGAAACCATGTTTTGCTTCCTTCTTTTTTCTTGATTTTCATAAAGAGCCTTTCCTATTTATACACAAAGGGTTGTTCAACACTCCTTAAGAGTAGGAATGGTGGAAGAAGTCTTAATATCCCAATAGAAAGGTATAGATCCTTTGCTCTTATTGCTAAATGATAATCAGAGAGGATTAAAAAAAAAGACCATCATGATACAGATAACCAATCAGAACGGAATTAGTAGAGCAATGGCAGCAAAAGATGATGAATAGGCATGTATTTCCTTGTGTCCTTTCACCAATTCAGGGCTTTCTCTTATAAAGATAGCAATTTATGATTGACTGATTTCCGTATGTTGTGTTTTTGTTCCCATTACATAAGTTCATAGCCGTATTCAAAAAGACTTGAAAGAACATTATCAATAAGCATCCTTAATTTAGAATAGCAAAAGGAACAAGTTGTTTCACAAGGATAGAAAAAATCATATAAGTAGTGTTCATTTCGAGGAAGGGCACAAAAACAATTCACGAATGTTGTCCGTTTGGAGAAAAGAATAGTAAAATCGAATAAGTGTCGTTCGTTTAAAAAAGGAACAGCAGAAATCTAAAAGTGTTGTTCCTTTTGAAAAAAGAACAGCAAAAATCAAAAGTGTTGTTCCTTTTGAAAAAAGAACAGCAAAAACACACAAGTGTCATTCCTTTGGAAAAGGAACTGCAGAAAGAAAAAGTGTTGTCCCTTTTAGAAAAGGAACAGCAAAAATTACAAGTTTTGTTCATTTTGGAAAAGGAACGGCAAAAACACACAAGTGTTGTTCCTTTTGGGAAAGGAACAAACAAAAAATCACAAGTGCTATTCCTTTTGAAAAAGGAACAGCAAAAACACACAAGTGTTGTTCCTTTTGGAAAAGGAACAGCAGAAAGCAAAAGTGTTGTCCCTTTTTCAAAAGGAACAGCAAAAACACACAAGTGTTGTTCCTTTTGGAAAAGGAATAGCAGAAAGAAAAAGTGTTGTCCTTTTTGGAAAAGGAACAGGAAAAAATCACAAGTGTTGTTCCTTTTGGAAAAGGAACAGCAAAAACTCACAAGTGTTGTTCCTTTTGGAAAAGGAACAGCAGAAAGCAAAAGTGTTGTCCCTTTTGGAAAAGGAACAACAAAAAATCACAAGTGTTGTTCCTTTTGAAAAAGGAACAACAAAAACACACAAGTGCTGTTCCTTTTGGAAAAGGAACAACAGAAAGCAAAGGTGCTGTCCCTTTTGGAAAAGGAACAGCAAAAGAATCACAAGTGTTGTTCTTTTTGGAAAAGGAATAGCAAAAAATCACAAGTGTTGTTCCTTTTGAAAAAGGAATAGCAAAAACACACAAGTGTTGTTCCTTTTGGAAAAGGAACAACAGAAAGCAAAGGTGTTGTCCCTTTTGGAAAAGGAACAGCAAAAAATCACAAGTGCTGTTCCTTTTAGAAAAGGAACAACAAAAACACACAAGTGTTGTTCCTTTTAGAAAAAGAACAGCAGAAATCAAAGTGTTGTCCCTTTTAGAAAAAGAACAACAGAAATCACAAGTGTTGTTCCTTTTGGAAAAAGAATAGAAAAACACAAAGTGTTGTCCATTTTAGAAAAGGAATAACAGAAAACCAAAAGTGTTATTCCTTTTGAAAAAAGGAACAGCAGAAGTAACAAAACTTGTTGCAAAAATATATACAAAAATAATTCAAGAAGCTATGTACAAATTGTAAGGAAAAGTAAATTTCGTAGTGAGTTATAGGTGAGGAAGGCTTGTCTTCCTCCCCTAAGATATCCATATCTGAATCTTGGCGTAGCTGTTGGCAGAAAGACTCCCGAGTAAGTGGTTTGCGATAGAGACAGACTCGATGGCCATTTGCCTTAAAGGTATATCTATAACCATCAATAGTAATCAGGGTAAGGGTACCATTGTCATGTACTTTCTGGATTTCATATGGTCCCAACCAATGATTCTGGAGTTTCCCGAGGAAGTCCTAAAACCTGGAGTCATATAAAAGAGCCCAGTCTCCTTCGTGGAAGACTTTATTTTTAATGAGAGCATCATGCCATTTAGCTCTCTGCTGCTGTATCAGGGTAGTGTGTTGAAGTGCAGAGAGCCTAATTTCATCCAATTCATTGATCTGTTGTAGTCGATTAGTCTGTGCCTCAGTTAAGTCTAAACCAACTTCTTGTGCTGTTCGTAATGTCTGGATTTCAAATTTTATAGGAAAAATAGGTTGTTTTCCAAACATTAGCTGGTAAGGTGAGTAACCAGTGGTGCTTCTCCATGTTGTTCTATAAGCCCACTGTGCTTCAGGTAGTCTGGCAGCCCAATCGCGTCTATGTGATGCAACTGTTTTTGTTAAAATTGTTTCTATTATCTTATTGTTGCTTTCTACTTTCCCATTTGCCTGTGGGTGATATGGGGTGGTAATTTTATGCTGGACATGATAGTTGTTGACTGTTGTAGCTATTATGTTCCCAGCAAACTGTGGCCTTCCATCTATAATTATCTCTCTAGGGAGGCCATAGCATACAAATAGATGGAGCAGGAACTGTATAAGAGATTCTTCTATAGCTTTGGGCAAGGCCTCTACTTCAACCCACTTGGTGACATATTCTGTTGCCACCAAAATGTATGTTTTCTGGTTTGATGGTGGGTTGATTGGTCCCATGAAATCAAGAGCCCAACGCTCGAATGGTTCAATGACTAGCTATGGTTTCAAATGCATCTCATCCGACTGACTAGGTCGTCCCTCTCTCTGGCAACTGTCACATGCTTGGACAAATTTCTTTGCATCTTTGAAAATTGTGAGCCAATAATACCCTGTGTGTAATATTTTATGTGCAGTCTTGCGATCAACGAAATATCCACCGCACGGTTGGTCATGGCAAGCTTTTAATATATCAAAAATTTCGTCCTGTCGAACGCTTCTCCTGATTTGCATGTCTGCCCCTGTGTGAAACAAATAGCCCCCAATCCAGGAAAATCTGGTACTTCGTTGAAGAATTTGTTTTCACTCATTAGGGGTTAGATGCTTTGGTAACTTACCTACTGCTAGGTAATTGGCAACATCAGCATACCAGGGTGTTTGAACAGCAATGGCAAAGAGATGCTCATATGGAAATTGATCTTCAACTGCTGCTGCATCAACTGGTTTTGGCATTCTTAAGAGGAAATCAGCTACCGATTTTCTTTCCCAGGTCGATCCTTTATTGTAATATCAATTTCCTGCAATAAAATCAGCCATCTAGTTATTCTACCATTTGTGATAGGCTTGTTTGCTAAATATTTTATAGCAGAATGATCTGTGTACAAAATAACAGGATATCCAGTAATGTAATGTCTAAATTTATTGACAGCATGTATAACAGCTAGAAATTCTTTTTCAGTGACAGTATAATTTAATTCAGCAGGGGATAGATTTTTTCTAATGTAATAAATTGCATATGGTTTTCTATCCTCCTCCTGTCCAAGGACTGCTCCAATGGCTATGTCTGAGGCATCAGATGATATCTGGAATGGCAAATCCCAATTCGGTCCTCGAAGGACTGGGGCTGTAGATACGAGCTTCTTCAAATCGTTGAAGGCACGTTCACATTTCTCTGTCCAATGAAAATCGACGTTACCAATTAGTGCATACAAAGGGGTAGCAATACGTGAATAATGTTCTATAAACCTTCTGTAATAACCAGAGAATCCAAGAAAGCTACGTACCTCTGTTTGAGTGGTAAGAGTAGGAATAAGCAAAAGTATTTGGATTTTGGCTGGGTCTACCTGAATGCCAGCTGCTGAAATATAGTGTCCTAAAATAAGTCCTTCTGTCATCATCATGTAACATTTTTCATGGCTTAAACAAAGCCTGGTAGCTATGCAACGTTGTAGGACCTTTTCTAGTGTGTCCAATGCTGGATCAAACTCATCTCCGTATGGAGTAAAGTCGTCCATATATACCTCCAGTCCTTCATTTATTAGATCTGCAAAAATGCTAAAGATAGCCCTTTGGAATGTGGCAGGGGCATTACATAAGCCAAAAGGTAAAACTAGGTAGGTGAATGTTCCCCAAGGACAAGTAAAAGTAGTTTTGTCCTGATCTTCAGGGGCAATCTATATTTGGTTATACCCACTGAAGCCATCGAGGAAAGAAAAGAATCTCTTGCCCGCCAAATTGTCCAATACTTGGTCGATGAATGGGAGAAGAAAGTGATCTTTTTGCGTTGCTTTATTTAGCTCCCTATAGTCCACGCAGATTCTCCACTTCCCATTCTTTTTCGGTACCACCACAAGCGGAGAGACCCATTTACTCTCAGAGATAGGGTAGATGAAGTTAACATCTAAAATTTTTTGAAGCTCGGCTTTTACTACTTCTTTTAGATGAGGATTTAGTCTTCTGTGAGGCTTCCTAACAGGTCTTGCATCATTTTCTATGTAAATGTGGTGTGTACATAATTGGGGGTCAATTCCTTCCATATCAGGGTAATCCCATGCAAATGCTTCTTTATATTTCCTTAAGATATGGATGAGCTTTATTTCTTGTTCGGGTGTGAGGTCGGTGTTAATGTTTAAGGTTTTTCCAGGTTCAATTTCCACAATTTTACTATGTGCAACCAAAGTGACAAGGATTGTGTGATCCTGTGTATCATTCAGAGGTTCCTCTTCTACTTTGTTATCAAATGCTGCTTTTATCATATGACACTGAGTACAAGATGTGAGTTCAGTTTGACTAATGAAATTACTGATGGCATCATCTTCTGTTTGGTCTTTGAACTCAAGTGCTTCTTGTATAGTTAATGGATATCTAATGTTATCAGTAAGATATGATATAGGGTCCCTATTAGTTTTAATTGTTATGATGCATCGCTGCGCTGGGGGATATAGTACTAAATTCTTGATATCTGTCCCCTTGGTTATGATCATGTTCCCTTGCCAACAGCTGATATAGGCATCAGCGGTAGCGAGCCAAGGTCTTCCTAGGATCAATGGATGTCCATCAAGTCCGGTTTTAGGATTTATTATCAGAAAATCAGTTGGGTATTCCCAGGAGTCAACCGAGACCATGACATCATGTAGTATGGCTTCCAGCCTAACCACCAATCGATCAGCCAATTCTAATAAAGTGGCGGTGGGTTCGGTAGATGTAATGCCTAGCTTTTGGCAAGTAGCGGTTATCAATATGTTGATTGCAGCTCCAAGATCAACTAAAGCATTGGGCAAGGTTTGACCATAAATTTGAACAGTTACTATTGGATTTCCTGGGTCTTCATACTTAATGGATGTTTCCTTTCCTGATAATAGGTCAGATAAAGTGCCGACTACTTGAACTCTTGGATTATTTATTATATTCCTCCTTGGTCTTTTTATGCACAATTCTTTAATAGTTTTTGCATATATCAGGATGTCTTGAATGGCTTGGAGGAATGGAATTTTTATGTACAAATTTTGTAATTCTCCTAGAATGTCAAAATTAGGTTTTTGTATAGGTCGAGATATGACTAATCATTCTGGGAACGGGGGAGAGGATGTGGTTGGTTGATTATGAGTTTTTTGTCTATTCACATCCTCCTCTTGTGACAGATGTTCTCTAGGTAATTGATCTTCAATCTGAACTGTTTTATTTCCTTCTGTTTGAATAATACGCTCAGATCTTAGCTGAAGATCATTGCACTCCCTTAGATAGGGTCCTTCTTTTGGTGTTTCTAAAATTGGGAGAGCTTGGACCGGTCTGTTATTTGGATTGGGATTGGGCTGGGCTGGAAGTTGAGGTCTCAGATTAGATTGGGGATTTTGTTGTAAAGCTGGCAGTGTAGGTTAAGGGAGAGGAATATTTCCTACTAGCTGTTGTGTTGGTCTCTGCCAGTTAGACTGCCAGGTTGAGCTTTGTGAAGTGGGGGGAGTCCATTGTGGTGGGTATGGGTTTCTTTGCCAGTATGGTGGGGGATAAGGAGGATTCGACCAACCAAATTGGCTTGTCTGATTTAGCCACGGATTCCCATAAGGATATGACTATGATGACCAGTTTGGAAATGGGGGCTGAAACTGACTTTGCCATGTACTCTACTATTGAGTATTGTACTGCGGATATAGAAAAGGAGCAGCTGGGTTTGAAAACATACCAGTTTGTCACGGCTGCCACTGACAGCGCTGGTTGAGTAAATATACTGCTTCTGGTTCTTCTTCTGTCTCCTTATATACTGCTTTCAGTCCAGGTAATGAGGGACAACTTTCTGTAGAGTGATCCCTTGTACAGATGGCGCATGTTTGGACTGTATCTAGTGGACATTCCTTATGGCTATGCTTCTTCCTGCATTTGGGGCAGAAGATTTCCAAATTCTGTTCTGCCTCCATTTGCTTTTACTTGGCCTGCAAAACGTCCAATTGTGTAGTCAGTGTTCCTAGTATATCAGTTTTAAAATTTTCAAATAAATTTCCAATTTCCACACCCATTACTCCTGATGGGATTTTGTTTTCTCTTACAAACCGATCATGTTCTATTGGTTTTATTCATGTACTGCCTCTCGAACTCCTGATGCATAAATAAATTATGTCAGCAAAACTTTCTTGATAATATCCCCTTTCCCCATAATGTTTAATGTTTCGATCCATTGCTCTTTCATGCCCCTTATTAATGTTGTTTTCAACACGTTATCAGGTAAAGGTAGTGATGCAGGTCTGATGTTTCATTTGGTCTAGCTATCATCTGGAATATTTTATCTTTTAGTTCTCTAGACCTGCAATAGTCTTGATATTTTTTTAAAAATGATTCTTTCATTTGTTCCAGTTATTTATAACCCCACCACCTAATCCCATAAACCATCTTAAAGCATCCCCTTTCAGAGTAGAGGGGAATAGTTTTAGTTTCTGGGGGTCAGTGGTGTAATCATATCCCATGCACAGTACATCAAATTCAAATAAAAATGCATCTGGGTCCTCCGATGTAAGCCCGTGAAATGTAAGGATATGTTGAAGGGGGATTGCTTTCATGGGGGCATTTCCTGCGGAATCCACTACGGGGTATTGTAATGTAAAGGTTTGGGTGTTTAGGGGATTTTGAGCCATTGGGTCAAATATGTGCCAATAACCTTCCGGAATTTCTAAGAGGGTATTCCTAGGTTGAGAGGGAATGTCTTTGACAGGAACAGTTTTAATAGCACTTCCTCTATCTGGGATTTTTGTCTGAGGGGATTGGGTCCCTTCAATAATAATTTTTGCTGCACTCCCTTTGTCTGGGCTATTCAATGGATGAGTTATCCTAAGAGGAGATCTCAATTCCTCAGTCTCCCCTATTTCCCCTTCACCTTCACAAAGATTACCAAAATTCCCTTCCTGCAATAGTTCTGGAATAGAATTTTCAATTTCTTGAAAGTCCTGTTCGTCAGTTTGACTATGCACCTCAACAAACGCTACAGATGGTGAACCTGTGGCCTGAAGGGAGCTAGTAGGCTGTTTAGAAATAACTTTCTTGGGTCCTACTGAAGGCTGAGATTCATCTTTCTTATAGATTTCGTCTATGAAGGTTGATCAACCAAGGGTCACCGGCCCCTTAGCTTTTTCTGGCTTTGGCAAAGGTTTGGAATTTTTCTCCGACTTTTTCTGCTTAGTCATGAACTCAATTTAACTACTAAATCCTTCTTAAGCAGATAGCAGCAAATCTAGAGGAAAGCGGGCAAAGGAGCAGGGCTTTTACATGCTCCGTACGTAGGTTCGTACCTTCCGTTTTCAAACCCCAATTCTTCCCTAACAGGTTCGTACACTACCGTAAAAAAAGAACAAATGGCTACACTCTTTCCCCGGCAATGGCGCCAAAATGTAGAGCTGTAAAAAGGGTCTCTTTCACCTCTAGTTACCTCACATTAATATGTCAATCTAGGAACGCCTTGCTATTTCAAAGAGTGTCTCAGTCTGAGGCTTAGCATTTGTCAGAGTAATGCTCGTAGTACAGCTATTTAAAACTACAAGAGTAAATTGATGCGTGTCTACAACTTAACTACTTCAAAAGGCTAAATCACACAAAGCAATGCATCAGTCAAAGGTCCGGTAGCAATAACCCATCCTTTTCGTAACTGATGAGAATAGATCTGAGGTCTGGGAGCCAGGTAGCAGATGCTGACGCTCACTACAGCCTGAGATCGTCCTTAATAAATAGAAATGAAACGGCAAGTAAAGAAAATAGAAATGAAATAAAACAGCACATCAGTCAAGGGTTCCGTAGCAATAACCCATCCCTTTCATAACTGATGGGAGAAGATCAGAGGTCTGGGAGCCAGGTAGCAGATGTCGATGCTCACTACAGCCTGAGATCGTCCTTAATAAATAAGAAATGAAATGGAAAGTAAAGAAAATAGCAAATCAGCAATCTTGAAATGGAACAAGAATTGAAATGGAACAGCATTCAGAAATGGAACAGCAACTGAAATGGAACAGCAATTCAGAAATGGAACAGCAATTGAAATGGAACAACAAGTCAGAAATGGAATAGCAATCAAAAATGCAATAGCAATTCAGAAATAAGCAGTAACCAAGTTCATCGAGCTGTAACTCTATTTAATCACCCCAATCAAAACATCGATCCTTCACTTTTAAAGATATACACATACTATGGAACAACACTAGCTACAGATCCAAGATGGAACAACACTCAAAACCATATAAACACAACGTGCTTAATCTAACTCCATTATTGCCCTAAATAAAAGCATACGATTGCAACTCAAAGTGAAAACAGTAACGTTCAAAGATTCAATAATCATGTGAAATCAGAACCTTCAAGATAAATGTTGTAACACAATCGCATAAAACTCTGTAATGGAATGACAGTATCCTATAGAGATTAACTGTATTATACCAACACTTAAAGGATTGATAACATGATGCAGCATCAATACAAGGATTTTGTTTGCAGGAACATTAAATGAGTTAAACACAACAGAGCATGTAACATAATCATTAGAAAACACAACAGATTACCAGATCACATCGATAAATAAACCACACAGAAACCACGCGTAATGGTACAAGAGCAAGTTTCCTCCAAGGCCAAGCCCTTAGCCTCCAGGGTTACACTGCTTAAGATTGATCCAGGCTCAAAGATAAAAGAGTAACCAAGTCTGTATTAATACATGAAGTAAAATTACAGTAACTCAAGTCTTTAACAGAACATAACGATCATGGTCTTGATATTTCTTAAAAGAAATTACATAAAATCATCCCCCTCTAGCCAACAATGCTATCCCTTATATAAAGATCATGACGGAGATATCTAGATGCAGAAATAGATAAAACAGCGATCCCTCAGGATGATTCGCAGAATCGTTAATCCTGAGTCACTTCTTTCCTTTTCTGCTTCGAGCTGGTATCTCCGCTTCCTTTCCTGGGTTGGTCCGTTTTGATCTGGTTTGAACACGGTCTCCCGACGAAGGGACAGCAATTAATTCATCTTTGTCTTTTCCTTTAGGATGGCCACTTTCCGTTTTCCCCCCCTCCTGCACATAGGAATGACAATTATCAGTGTTCTCTATTAATCTCACATGTTTCGTTATAAATCCTTATTATTGTCTAAGTTCCTAATGCAAAAAGGCTTATAAGTCCTAATGAACAGATACTGAAATAACCATCAAAACATACCTTCTTTGATACTCCACAGGGACATTTCTCAAAAATCAATTGTGTCATTTGTGTTGTATCTTTCTCTTGTCCAGTTCCTTGTTTTTACATTTTATTTAAAATTGTGTAGGTTGTAGTGTATGTATTTCAATGTTTGTGGTAGGAAACTGCAAATAACTTATTGATGTAAATCTAACAAGAAGGGGAAATATTATCAGTTGTTGTAGTAGTGATTCGACCATTCCAAATTTTCACATGGTATCAGTGTAATGCAGGTGAAGCAAGAAGAACATTGCCATAGAACCCAACAATGAGAAGAGAAGGAGGTAAAAATAGTTTTAGGAGGCAGTATTTTGAATCCTCGAAGGGTTTTTGCAGTTCAAGCGAGCAAGGTTGAATCTTCTAGGAAAGCCTCTATGAGTGAGTCAAGAAAGAGGAAGGCCTTCTAGATCGAAATCTTGTCATGGAAGAGGGAGAAAATTTAAGCCTTAGCGTGACGAAGAACTGATGGGACACAGTGTTTTTGCAGGAAGTTTGCTAGGAAGAAAATCATCAAAACAGAGAGGAGAAGCACCATGAGGAAATTTTTCCTCAGTAGAATTCTCGCCAAGAAGTTTGTTTCTTATTGTAGCAGTAGTAAGGAACAAGGAGGATCAATTCGATGTTTTCATGGGAGATATGCAAACCAGTGGGCTAAGAGAGAAAGAGAAGTTTGATGGGGCATCCTACTATGTGATCTAGAAGGCAAGGATGTCGTGCCTTCTAGATGAGAATTTTATCAAGGTCTATGTTGATAATGTTGTGGTTGAGCCCATTGATCGAGATTAGCTAATGAAGTACAAAGGGGAAATGGTGAAGGCCAAGAGGATGATCCTTGATGGATTAAAGGATCACATTATATGATACATCGCTAGTAAAGGGACTGCTAAGGATATGTGGGATGTCTTGGCAACATTGTATCAAGGATCTTCCCAATAGCAGAAGTTATACTTAGAGCAAAAATTGAGATCTACAGAGATGGAGAAGGGGGAGTGCATTGTTCTTTTCCTCACAAAGATTCAAGAGACTTGGGATGAGTTAGAAGCTATGAGGTATACACCTCAAGGTTTCGAGATGGTGAGACTGGCCCTAAACTCAGTCTCATAAAAGTGGTAGGTCTTTGTCCACAGCATCCTCAGCAGTGGAGCTTTGCTAGACTGGGATAATATGTGGGAAGCTCTCAAGTAGGAATAGCTGAGGAGAGATCTAGTCAAGTGTAAGCTTGACAGAAGTAACATCTTTGGTTTGAAGCCAAACGAGGAGGAAGAGAATAGAACCCATGCATCCAAGGAGCATCAAGAGTAGCGAAGGTGGAAGAAGGACCTCTCAGAAAGAAGGAAAAATATGAGAAGTGCGATCTGAAGGCAGAACCCATGAAGATCAAGGAAGAGGGGTTCACCATGACAACCGAGATACCTCTAGGAGGGATGTGGGCTGATTTGGAGTTGCAGTTTGAAGGATCTATAGATGGGAAGGATTCTTGAGGAGCCCGCCTCTCGAACCAATACCTTGCTACATGAGCCCAAATCTGTAGTAGCAGGATGGAAAAAGTGTCAGATGATGCAGGGGATTTTTTGAGCGACATATGCAGTGGCTAGAATATGAAGTCTAAGCAGCGTAGTGTGCCAGAGTTGGAGTAGGATAGGGAGCACAGTGTAGTAGCAGTAGCAATGCAGTAGCTTTAGAGGGATATCATGGGACTAGCACTAATCAGATCTTCAGCATCGAGATGCATCTCTGATGAACATTTGTTTAGTAATTTGGGATGTTTTCCCATTGTGGATGTAGTAACAGTGATAGTTTGCAATGTAGGAGAAGTTGGCAGTGCTAGTGCCCGCAACAACACAGATGCAAAAATTCAGAGGGAGTTGTAGTACGGATGTAGTGTTGAAAATGGAAGTGTCAACAAAAGTAGAGTTGTAGTAGAAGTGCATTTGTTGGATGACAACATGTCATACATTAGCAGTGCAGAGGACAATGTTATGAAGTCAAGGTGATGCCTCAGTGAGAGGCACCGCTAGAGCACATTCCTCGCTAAGAGGGAGTGTTGATTTATGGTAGCATTAGATGTTCTCTAAGTCTCAAATTTTGTAAGAAAGCATGAGGGCATTTATTCCAAAGAACCCATAGTGTATTTTGGGAAATTCCAATGAGAGACAATTTATTAAAACAATTAATTATTTTGAAAGGGACCCTATGTCTAAACTTAGGAAATTAAAATAATTAATGGATATTAATCTAATTGTGGGTGTAACTTCTAGAAGAAGATTGCAGGTTTTAACTCCATATAGAAGTTACCTGCATACGAATTCTAAAACACAGAAAATAAATAGTGCGAGAGCATAACACATAAAACACATATACACAGAGATTTCCCCTAGATCCCAAAACCAGGACTACCAGCTTAATTTTTCATTATGATCCTTTCAATGTTACAATACATATTTATACATGCCGAAGCATCCAATACCATGAATTGAAAACCATCGCATCCAAAACCATGGACTGAAAACAATCATGTTCAAAACCATGGACCGAAAACCATCGCATCCAAAACCATGAGCACAAATAATGCACAAAAACATAGGTAGGTCCACCCAACCTAACATAGGTTCCAAAACCAAAATTATCCCCATAAAGTGGGGCTACCTGCACCCCTTAAACCCCCTGTGACTCCCCCGGCTATGTAATCGTCACAACGAAGGGGGGTCTTTGCCCCCCTCCTAACCCCCCATTTAACCATGTGGGATAGTTATGAAAGAATATAACACAACCCAACATTCTCCCAGTTGTTGTTTTCTTTCCACAGGGGGCCACAAGAGAGCTTAATCATTTATCCGGCCCTGAAATGCCCATTTTTTCTCTACAACAAGAGAACTTCTCAGAGCTCACAGATTTTGTCAATGCATCTGCAGTATTCTTCAAAGTGTCCCCCTTTACCAGCAACACCTTTTTGTCTTCTATCATATCCCTCACAAAGTGATACTGAACATCAATGTGCTTTGTCTTTGAATGATATGAAAGGTTCTTTGCCAAGAAAATTGCACTTTGGCTGTCACAGTCTATCCTTATAGCTCCCTGTACCAACCCCATATTTGAAAACAATCTCTGCATCCAAACTGCTTCCTTACTTGCATGGGTGGTTGCAATCTATTATGCCTCTGTAGTTGATAGTGCCACTACATATTGTTTCTTACTCATCCAACTAACTGTACCTCCAAATAGGTTAAACACATACCCACTTGTAGATCTTCTCTTATCCAGATCTCTAGCCCAGTCCACATCAAAAAAATGATGAATATCCAACACTCTATCGAATCCTAGTCTTCCTTGGTAGCACAAACCATAATCACTAGTGCCATGCAAATAACTAAAAACCTACTTCACTGTTGTCCAGTGCTTCTTCCCTGTTTTTGACATAAACCTGCTCAATACTCCCACTACATGTGCAATGTCTGGTCTAGTACAAACCATCACATATATTAGGCTACCAATTGTACTTGGATATGGAACACGGGACATGTCCTCTTCCTCTTCTTGTGTCTTGGGACACTGTTCAGCAGATAACTTTACACCTAGAGGAATAGGAACCTTCACCAGTTTACTATCTTGTATATTAAACCTCTGCAATATTGTCTCAACATACTTCCTCTAGTTTAACCAGAGCTTCCTCTTTGTCTGATCTCTTTTAATTTCCATGGCCAAAATATAGTTTGTAACACCAAGATCTTTCATGTCGAATTTGGAGGACAAATGGGTCTTCAAATCTTGGATAATTCTTTGTATTTTCCAACCATCAACATATCATCCACATACAAGACCAGATAAATAACACGGTCACCAATTAATTTAAAATACACACAGTGATCTGCTTTGCTTTTGGTGAAGCCAAGTCCCCATATAAATGTATCAAATTTCTGATACTGCATCCTTGGTGACTATTTTAACCCATACAAAGACTTCTTTAACTTGCATACCAGTTCTTTGTTACCCTTCACCGCAAAGCCTTCAGGTTGCTTCATGTAGATCTCCTCATCCAGATCCCCATGAAGAAATGTTGTCTTCACATCCATCTGTTCTACCTCAAAATCAAAAGCAACAACAACAAATAAAAGTAATCTAATAGAAGTTACCTTATCAACAAGAGAAAAAATTTCACCAAAATCAATTCCCGGCACCTGGGAATAACTTTTTTCTACCAACTGAGATTTGTATTTCTCCACCTTTCCTTTTGCATTTGTCTTCTCCTTGAACACCCATTTGCTGCCAATGGGTTTCCTTCTAACGGCAACTCCACTAGATCCCAAGCCTCATTTTTGTACAAAGATGCCATTTCATCAATCATGGTCTCTTTCTAGAGTTTTCCATCCTTTGAATCTACTACTTCCTTCATAGTTCTGGGATCATCATCAGTAATAGATAAAGCAAAATTTGAACAAAAAGTAGATAAACTATACCTTTCTGGTTTCCTTCTTTCTCGAACTGATCTTCTCACACCCAGAGTTTGTGGTTCTTCATCTTCTGATTCCTCCTCTACTATAGAGTCTAATTCTTCCTCCTTTAGCTCAAACTCTATCTTCACAGGTTCCTTTCGTTGGACTTCATATTTAATAACATCTTTCACCTCTCTGAACACCACATCTTGACTGTACACAACCTTCCTTGTTACTGGGTTCCAAAGCTTATAACCCTTTAAACCATCCTTATACCCCATAAAGATGCACTTTTCAAATTTACTATCCAACTTGGTTCGTTTCTCCTTTGGAACATGTACATATGCATCACATCCAAATACCCTCAGATGTGAAAGAGAGGGTTCCTTACTAGTCCATATCTCTTGTGGAGTCTTATCCTCCAACGCTGATGAAGGTGATCTATTAACCATGTAACCTAATGTTTGCATTGCCTCTGCCCAGAATTCATGTCCTAACGCGGCACCACTGAGTATGCTTCTTGCCCTTTCCATCAATGTCTTGTTCATTCTTTCTGCAACTCCATTTTGCTGAGGTGTATATGGAGTAATCTTCTACCATGCTATACCACACTTCTTACATAATTCTTCAAATTCCTTACTGCGAAACTCTCCACCCTTATCTGTCCCCAGCACCTTTATCTCCTTCTCTGTCTGGTTTTCCACTAGAGCCTTAAATTCTTTAAACCTATCAAAGACTTTAGATTTCTTATTAAGGAAATATATCCATGTATTCCTTGGGATGTCATCTATAAATGATACATAGTACATAGACTTACCCAATGATAGAACCTTCATAGGTCCAAACACATCACTATGTACAACCTCTAATATCTGTTTTGCCCTCTTACCACCAGAGGGGAAACTCACCCGATTGTGCTTCCCATATACATAATTTTCATAGAAATCAAAATCCAGAGAGCTATTACTCATACCTTCTACCATACCTTTACCATGAAGTATTCGAAGGCCCTTCACTCCAATATGTCCAAGCCTTTGATGCCACAGCATGGTCTTCTCTCCAGAGACCACTAGATTTTCTGCTCCTCTTTCAAGAACCACAGAACTATTGCACCCATCAACAACAGTGCTACCTTGTATCTTGTACAGAGTTCCAATTCGAACTCCCCACATCAATACTAGTGCCCCCTGAACCATCTTGCAGGTATCCTTCTTGAATACTGTTTTTACACCTGCATCATCCATATTGCTTACAGAAATTAGATTTCTCACTAATGCAGGAATATGCAGAACACCCAGAAGTTTTCTAACCCTTCCACCTTGAAACTTCAACTTTACTTTTTCGCGACCAACGATTCTAGCCTTCCTGTCATCCCCCAAAAGACATCACCACCATCTCATTCTCATAGAACCACTCTCTATGGGGAGTGAAGTGAAAGGATGCACCTGAGTCAATCTTCCATGCCTTGTGATCTACATGTGTACTTGAAGAAGCCACGTACACATCCACACCTTCATTTAAGGTTGTTTTTGCCTCTACAGAAGGAGCATAATCAGATCCCTTTTCTTTATTAGGAGCTTTAGATTACAGTCCCTTTTGTAGTGCCCTTCCTTTCCGCATTTCCAGCACACCACCTTTACAGGTTTTCCTAGAGATTTAGATCTCCCTCTAGATTTAGACCTCCCACTCGATAACTTGTTTTTTTTTCTGTTCTGGGACCGTCTCGTACAAACAAGGCATCATCATTATCTCTCTCCATATTTTTTCGTCTCATCTCCTCCGTTAGCAAGGACGAGACTATTTCATCAAATTACAAGGTAGTTGCATTGCTACCTATTGCAATAACTAGACTATCCCACGAATTTGGTAGAGAACATAACAAACTAATGCACTTACCTTCATCTAAAATTTTGATATCAATAAATGATAACTGACTTACCACTGTATTAAATGCATTCAGATGCTCTATCACTAAGTCTCCATCTTTCATCCTCATGTTATACAGTTTTTTCGTAGGAACAGTTTATTCACTAAAGACTTAGATTGGTACAAAGTCCCTAACTTGTCCCAAAAGGCCTTCGTCGTAGTTTCCCCTGATACATTCAACAATACTAAATCTGTGACACATAATCGTATTGTGCCCTTTGCCTTCCAATCCAACTTCTTCCATTCTTCATCGGACACTCCCGTTGGTTTAGTACCTAGATCTACCACAATCTACTGATATTTATCCACCAACAGATCCTCCATCTTGATTTTCCACAACTCAAAACTCTGACCATTAAATTTCTTGATCTTTATATTTCCACTGCTCGACATCTTCTTTCACCACCAGAATCAATCTCACAGATCTCCTGCTGAACAGGGTCTACCACAAGCCCGAGCAAAATCCCTCAGCAACAAAGGCGTCCCCTTGAAGCCAAAACTGCCCTGATAACAAATGTAGGTTTTAACCCCATACAGAAATTACCTGCATACAAATTCTAAAATATAGAAAACATATAGTGCAAGAGCATAACACATAAAACACATATACATAGAGATTTTCCCCTGGATCCCAAAATCGGGACTACCAGCTTGATTTTTCATTATGTTCCTTTCAATGTTACAATACATATTATACATGCCGAAGCATCCAATACCATGGACCAAAAACCATCGCATCCAAAAACATGGACTGAAAACCATCACATCCATAACCATGGACTGAAAACCATCGCGTCCAAATCCATGTGCGAAAATGATGCACAAAACCATAGGTAGGTCCGCCCTACCTAACATAAGGTCCAAAACCAAAATTTTCTGGCGCGCTGCCCTAGACCCCATAGAGTGGGGTTACCTTCACCCCTCAAACCCCCTGTGACTTCCCCCTTCTATGCAATCGTCACAACAAAGGGGGGGCTCCACCCCCCTTCTAACTTCTCGGTTAACTACCTGGGCTAGTCATGAAAGAATATATCACAACCCAACAAAGATGATGATCAAGAAAAATTTATCTTAACCATTTATTATATTCTAATCTTGGTCATTGAATGTCACCGAGATGATTATTTGAGGCTTGAGGGATATTTGGAAGACATACAGAGAGTTGATCATTCAAATCAAATTTTTGAAGTTACAGCCAATGTAATGATTTCATAGTGATCGCACGGAGAAGGGAAGAGAGATTTTTGGCTCGATGATCTTATCCACAACCAAGAATATTCAACAGAGAGGTAGAGAGACACACAAATGAGGCAGGACAGTTGAGAGAGAGGGTGACATAGAGCTAGGAAAGGCTCATGCAGCACCCATGTAGAGTAGTACAAAAGCCTTCCACACGGAGCTATGAATTGGCTGGGGAGGCTGACGTTGTGAGCTGGGAGGGATGGAGTTAGCTCCTGAGAGAAAATATATTCCTAGCAGAGGTGATGTAGTTGTTGACCTAGGTTGTCATTGATGTCAATATG
Organism: Pinus taeda; assembly: GCA_000404065.3. Classification (NCBI taxonomy): domain Eukaryota; kingdom Viridiplantae; phylum Streptophyta; class Pinopsida; order Pinales; family Pinaceae; genus Pinus; species Pinus taeda. The sequence continues at coordinate 157,890 of APFE030623425.1, forward strand.
GCAATATTCTAGATACTAGATGATAATATGAAGCCAAGGGGAAGTAGAGCAAATCCATGAAGAAACAGGAACAAGGCCATCAGGAAAGCCAAGCCATGAGTAAGAGTCTGTTAATGGAGGAATTAACAAAGGAGGCATATCAAAGCTATTACTTATGCTTAAGAGTATTGTAGAATATCAGAGCAAGAAAGGCATATCGGAAAAGACAAAAGCCATTAAGGTATGAAGGTATTAGAGAAGGTCATTGAAAGACATTGCAAAGCCAAAGGAAGACATTGGAACAAGAGGAGCCACATCGAAGGAGCATCACATGTAATAAATGCCCAAGAAGAACCAAGAGGAAGAATTCATCAAAAAAGGAGTTAACACATCAGAGTAGTATTGAAGAATATCAAAGCAGAACATGTCGGAGGAGCATAAACAGAGCTATCGGAGCTACAGGAGGAGCCATATCGAGAGTATAGGGAGTAATATATGCCAAAGAAGAACCATCAGAATCCAAAGGAAGACCAATCAAAGGAGCATAGAGGAAGAGCGGAAGAGTACAAAGAGCGGAGGACATAAAGGAAACAGTGGAGCAATATACACTTTTAGAGGCGGAGTATATATATCTATCGGACAAATCATATCGGGGGGTTCTATTATGTGCCACTACCCAAAACCCCCGACTGCAATATACTTGTGCAGACCCGACGATATATATGTCCAGGTGTACAAACAGTTGAAGTCCAGCTAAGTGGTTCGAAGCAGAGTTTTTCAATGTATTTCATATATTCCAGCTCTAAGGGCTGTCACCCCCAAAATCACTGATTACGATAAAGTACGCAGACCCGCTACAACATTGTAAATGACTTAATACTATATCGCAACCACCATATCATAAGTTTTTAAGGCCTTGCCACATTGAGAGTGTCGATTGCATTATATACACACAGACCCAAAGGGTATATCAACTACAGCTTAATATAATATCACGTCCAACAGGGGAATCGGTCATCGGCCATCGACGATGTTATGTGCTCGAATTATAAAATACTTCCAAAATCTGCAACTACTGATTGTGATAACATTATGGAGGAGCGGACTTGATGAAGTTATAGATGCGGGCATAATGCATTTGAAGTCCGACCTAAAGCATTCGATTGGGTTTTCCCATGTATTCTTGTGTATTTCAATAAATGTATTGCCTGGGGTCCTTAAGGCCAAATGCATAAATAAATGCTTCTGATAGTTCAGTGGTCCTGAACAACTACGATTGCGATTGCGATTATGACGTGGCATGTGGGGCCTCCCTATTGGTATAGTCTCTCTGTAAATAATGAAGTCTAATGTATGAACATTATTAAAAGAAAACAAGGGACCTCTTTGATATTTTTTAATAAGCATCATTTCTATTGTAATTTGGCTCCTCTTCCTCTTGAATGTGTCCTGTGAAGCATTGGTCAATTTTAATAGGCATAGGAAGCTAAAGCGACCGAAGGATCGGGAAACCGAAGAATCAAGCGAGCACAAAGGAAACTACAACGACCGAGGTGGGAAGCCGAAGGATCAAGCGAGTGTTGAGGAAGCCAAAGAGCCAATGGAAAGAGGAAATTGACGGTCAGAAGCATGAGGAATATATAAAAACAGAGAACAAAGAAAGTAAAATGTGGTTCAAAAGCTAGAAGAAACAGAGGCAGTCGTAGGGTCTAGCAGAACAGAAAAGGGCCAAAGGACCAAAAGGATAGGAGGCATTCAAAGGAGAAGCATCTTTGTTGATCGTGTTACCGTGTGAGAGACTCAGACCTATGATGAATTAATCAGGTACACAATGCAGTCTGAAGAACAATTCTGTGATGTAATAAATAAAGCTTTATCTAACATTGTTTGAAGGGAGAAGTAGCCAGCAGAGAAGGAGTCACGCTAAAGAATTTACTGTGACAGTTAGAATAGATGCTTGAACAAAAATTTGGCTCTTATGTAGAGCTTAGTGCAGCTAATAGTAGACTCACTAAAGCTATGTGGAGACATTATCAGAGATCATGAAGGCTATTGCAGACTCTGTGTGGACAGTATGAAGAGTTGTAAAGACTCCTTCATAAGAAGAATGGTTGTAATTGATGTTGTAGCATGGAGACTACGGTGAAGCTGTAAACAGACAGAACTCAGTCAAGAAGAGTTTTGAGAGTAGAACCTTACTATCAAACATGCCTTGACAAGATTGGGTTGGAACCCTTGGGGTTGGTGCCTCACAAGTAGGAAGGATTGGCATCCTTGTGATTGGTGCCTCAGAAGTAGGAAGGATTGGTGTCCTTGGATTTGGTGCCTCAGGAACTAGAAGGATTGGAGTCCTTGGGAGTTGGTGCTCCTAAGTCCAAGATTGCTGCCTTGGCAAAACAGAGTTGGTGCTCTGGAGGTTGGAGCCTCACAAAAGTCCGAGTTGGTGCTTGGCAGCTAATTCCAACCATTTATATATTGTATCTATTTTATTGCAAAGATTATATTAATAAAAGCATCTATACTTGTTGTTCATCTTGTGTTATGAATATAAATGTTTTAACTGGTAAAATAATAGTTGAAAAAGAAATACTGATTCACCCCCTCCCCCAGTATTTCCAATAGTAGTCCCTTAGAGGCTGACACAGGGCCACGCAAGGGTAGCACAGAAGTAGTTGGTGAACTCATTGGTTTAGCTGTTGGATCAACTAGACAAATAAAGAAAAGGTCAACTGTAAAGTAAAATTGGTCTATAGTGACATGCTTCTTGTCCACAACAAAGTAGGAATTGTATTCCACTATTGAGTAACCCATTCATCTATAGTGTGGTCTGTTTGAGGAGATTAGTGGGAATTATCATTATTTGTCCATTTCCCTTGATTTATCACTCTTATTCAAGAAAGAAAATACATTATTTGAAATAATGTATCAATGGTTTTAGAAAGGAGTAGCCTTTTAATATTCTTGAATTTTTTTAATGTGATATAGCTATGTCTTATTATATTGGATAATAATTACCCCTTAGACAAGCAAAGTGTATTATAGTTATTTTTAGTGTAGTTTAAAAGTTTTATATTTTTATTCTTCCTAGCTATATTTTCTGATGAGTTTTATTCAAAATTTGATTAATGTAGGTTTTAACCCAATACATAAATTACTTGCATACAAATTCTGAAAAATAGAAAATAAACAATGGCAAGAACATAAAAAATAAAACATATATACACAAAGAGTTTCCCTTAGATCCCAAAATTGGTACTATCAAATTGATTTTTCATTATGTTCCTTTCAATTTAACAATACATATATACACATGTCGAAGAATTCATAAACCAAAATACATTAACCCTGGATTAGAACATAACTGCAGTTCCCTTGACTAGATCTACAAAATAACATAGGCATAAAATCGTCATGCCAAAAACCATGTGCAAAATCCATGCACAAAACCATAGGTAGCTCTACCCACCTAATATAGGGTCCAAAAAAATTTCCCAGGGTGTTTCCTCAAACCCTGTGCAAGGGGTATACCTCTACCCTGAAAACCCCTAACAAGGGGGGATGTACCCCCCTGTGACCCTTCTGTTGTGCCTACCACAACGAATAATGGCAACTAGCACCCCCCCACACACATGTAACTTGTTGTGGAAATAATATAACGCACAGCCAACATTTTACCAATTATTGTTTTCTTTTCCAACAGGAGGTCACGCGAGAGATTAGTCATTGGTCCAACCCTACAATGGCCATTGTTTCTCTACGCCAAGTAAACTTCTAAGTGCTCATAGACTTTGTCAATGCGTTTGCAACATTCTTCAAAGTGCCCACCTTTACTAGAAACACCTTTTTGTCCTTAACCATATACCTTACAGAGTGATACTGAACATAAATTTGATTTGTCTTTGAATGATAAGTAGGGTTCTTTTCCAAGAAAATTGCGCTTTGACTATCACAGCCTATCCTTATAGCTCGATTTACTAAACCCATACTTGAACACAATCTCTGCAACCAAACGGCTTCCTTGCTTGCATGATTGGCTTCCACTATAGACTGTCTCTTTCTCATCCAACAGGCTACACCTACAAATAGGTTAAACACATACACACTTTTAGATCTTCTCTGATCCATATCTACAACACAGTTTGCATCAACAAATCCCCGGATGTCCAAAACTCTGCCAAATCTTGGTCTTCCTTGGTAGCACAAACCATAATCACTAGTGCCACACAAATACCTAAAATCCCACTTCACTATTGTTCAATGCTCCTTCCCATGTTTTGACATAACCCTGATCAATACTCGCACTGAATGTGCAATGTCTAGTCTAGTACAGATCATTGCATACACCAGGCTACTGACTGCACTTGTGTATTGAACAAGGGACATGTTCTCTTCCTTTTCTTATGTATTATGACAATGTTCAACACATAACTTTACACCCATAGGAATAGGAACCTTCATCGGTTTACTATACTAAATATTAAACCTCTGTATTATTGTCTTGAAATAGTTCCTCCATTTAACCAGAGCTTCCCCTTTTCCTGAACTCATTTAATTTCCATACCCAAAATATAGTTTGTAGCACGAAGATCCTTCATGTAAAGTTTGGAGGACAATTGGGTCTTCCAATCCTCGATAATTTCTTTGTCATTTCCTGTCAGGAACATATCATCCACATACAAGACGAGATAAACAACATGGTCACCAATTAATTTAAAATACACAAAGTGATCTGCTTTAATTCTAGTGAATCTAAGTCCCCATATAAATGTATCAAATTTATGATAACACATCCTTGGTGATTGTTTTAACCCATTGGAATAATTTTTTAACCTACATACCAGTTCTTTATTTCCCTTCACCACAAATCCTTTAGGTTTCTTCATGTAGATCTCTTCTTCCAGATCCCCATGAAGAAATGATGTCTTCACATCCATCTGTTCTACCTCAAAATTAAAAGAAGCAACAATAGATAAAAGTAATCTAATAGAAGCTACCTTGGCAACAGGAGAAAAAATTTCACCAAAATTGATTCCTGATGCCTGGGAATAACCCTTTTCTACCAATCGAGCTTTGTATTTCTCCATATTACCTTCTCCATTCATCTTCTTCTTTAACACCCATTTTCTTCCAATGGGTTTCTTCCATCTGGAAAGTCCAATAGATCCCAAGCCTCATTTTTATCTAAAGATGCCATTTCATCAACCATGGCCTCTTTCCAAAGTTCACCATCATCTAAATATACTACCTCCTTGATAGTTCTGGGATCATCATCAGTAATTGATAAAGAAAAATTTGACCAAAAAGAAGATGGACTATACATTTATGGTTTCCTTCTTTCTAGAACTAATCTTCTCACAGCTGGATTTTGTGGTTCTTCATCTTTTGATTCTTATTCTGTTGTAGAGTTTGATTCTTCCTCCTTTAGCTCAAATTCTATCTTATCAGGATCCTTTGGTAGGACTACATGTTTAACAACATCTTTAACCTCTGTAAACACCACATATCCTATGTACACAACCTTCCTTGTTTTTGGGTTCTAAATCTTATAAGCTTTTAAACCATCCTTATATCCAATAAAGATGCACATTTCAAATTTACTATCCAACTTGGTTCTTTTATCCTTTCGAACATGTACAAATGCATCACAACCAAACACCCTCATATGTGAAAGAGAGGGTTTATTACCATTCCATACCTCATGTGGAGTCTTATCCTCCAACGCTCATGAAGGTGATATATTAACTAGGTAATATATAGTCACCACTGCCTCTACCCAGAATTCATGTCCAAGCCTAGCACCACTGAGCATGCTTCTTTCCTTTTCCATCAATGTCCTATTCATTCTTTCTGCAACTCCATTTTTCTAAGGTGTGTATGGATTAGTCTTCTTTTTTGCTATACCACACTTCTTACCGAACTCCTCAAATCCTTTCTTGTGGAACTCTCCACCATTATCTCTCCTCGGCACCTTTATCTTCTTCTTTGTCTGGTTTTCCACCATGGCCTTAAATTCTTTAAACCTGCCAGACTTCATATTTATTCCTAAGGAAATGTACCCATATATTCCTTGAGAAGTCATTTATAAGTGATACATAGTGCAAAAACTTACCCAGTGATGGAACAGACACAAGTCCAAACACACCATTTGCATAAGATCTAATATCCCTTTCACCCTCTTAGCATGAGAGGGGAAACTCACCCAATTTTTCTTCCCATATATAGAATGCTCACAAAAATCCAAATTTAGAGATAAAATAGACATACCTTATACTATACCATTACCATGAAGTATTTGAAGGCCATTCTATCCAATATGTTTAAGCCTTTAATGACATAGCATGGTATTTTCTCTAGAGACCACTAGATTTTCTATTCCACTTTCAAGGACCATAGAATTGTTGCACCCATCAATAATAGTGCTACCCAAAATCTTGTATAGAGTTCCAATCTGACTCCCCACCTCAATACCAGTGCTCCCCAAACCATATTGCACGTATCTTTCATGAAAATTGTTTTTACACTTGCATAATCAATCTTACTTACAGAAATCATATTTTGGGCCAATGAAGGAATATGCAGAACACCTAAAAGATTTTAATCATTCCACCTTACAACTTCAGCTTGAATTTTCCCCATCTGACAATTTTATCCTTCCTTTCATCCACTAAGAATACATCACCACCATTATATTTCGCGCACTCACAGAACCACTCCCTATGGGGAGTGAAGTGAAAGGATGCACCTGAGTCAATCAAACATGCCTCATGATCTACATGTGTACCTGAAGAAGAATCCAATTACATATCCCCACCTTCATCTAAGGTGGTTTTTTCCTCTATAAATGGAGTATCATCAAACCCCTTTCCTTTCTTAAGAGCTTTAGATCTACAATCCTTTTTGTAGTGCCCTTTCTTTCCACATTTTCAACTTACCTTTATAGGTTTCCCTATATATTTAGATCTCCCTCTATATTTAGATCTCCCACTCAATGACTTATTTTTGTTTCTGTTCTGTGACCATCCTCGTACACCAAAGGCATCTCCATTTTGGATCTTCATATTTTTCCGTCTCATCTCCTCCGACAACATGGATGAGGCTATCTCATCAAACTTCAAGCCTAGGATCTCTCAGGCATCTGTCTTGCGCTAGGATAAATGCTCATGGTGTCCTAAGTTTACTCAGAAAATTGATTTGCTGAAACAGAGTTTTGGGACAGAATTGAGGGTGGAAAGAGATGATGGAAGAGTCCAATATGGAAGCAGGAAAGGTGCCCTTCCTTGCAGATCAACCTAGCCTTGCAATAAATCACATGCATACATCCATTAATCATTAACAAAATGATAAAACCTGTGATGGAAAAGATGAGTAGAATTTAAATAACATATATTTTATTCCATAACGCTAATCTAATCACTAAACTGACTTCTAATCTACAAAAAAAAATGTAAAGTAGAACAACTAACAATCACCTATTTCCAAGAAATCATAAACGCAATATTTTTGGGCTAAGGTTCTAAATCCTTCCACTCATTCTCCCACAATAGAGGTGATGCAGAATCTTGCAACCATGGGTTTTTATAGTTTAATCTCTACTAAAATGAAAGAAAGTATGAATTTCTTGTAATCAAGAACAAAACACAAGTAGAAAAGAGTGACCGAAGCCTTTGGGTTGGGCCTAAGCCCAAGGCTCTTAGCCCTCTGAAACTAACTCGGGTATAGTTTAATATTGAACTTCTCATTATTAGAAGCTAAAGGTCTCCTATATCACATAAAAGCTAAAAATGACAATGTCAAGCTTCAAGCTCAATAGCTACACCTATATGAATAAAAGCTTTGAATCCTACTGAGATTTTCATCTTTTTTATTTATACAAAAGCCTACATGATAGAAAATCCCTTGAAATTAGGAGTGATTACCTCCTCAATCTCGGAAATGGTGGATCTTGTCCCTCTTGAGCTTCACTTGGACTAGTAGTTACTCGACTGCCAATGAATTTGAACTAGTGAGAGAGGATGTTGTGATCCCAATCCATGTCATGGGTCTAAGGAGGTGGAGAAATCCCCTATATTCTCTCTTGGTTGTCTCCATCAAGGCCCTACATAGTAATATCCTAAAAAATGCTTCTTTTTCCTACAATTAAACCACATTATATCACATACTATTACAAACACCTTTTACTCCTCTTATTAAGCATAATATAACAAAAAAAGTGAATTAGTGTGAGATAAGGATAGTTTTAAGGTTGGAGGATGGAATGATGATCTTCAAAACATACCTATTGATGGGACTCATCACATGCCACTAGGAGGAAAATGGGTCCCATTCTATTTGAGTGCATCTTGTTCCATAGATGAACAAAGTAGCCAAGAGTGGATAGGAGACAAAAAATACGAAGGATTTGTACATTGTAGAACCCACAAGCCATTTTACTCACTTCCTTGTATTTGCATCCATTTCTCCATTCAGGCAAAGACAATAGAGTGACCTCACCTTCCAGCTAGATTTTCTTCCCAAATGATTTTTGAGGTTCTATCTTGTGTTAATTTTCCATTTCTAGGTTTTATATCATTTTTCTCTATTTTCTCTATAATTAATTTTTTTTATCAATAAAAATTTTCAATCAATTCCTCAAAGTTCCACATTGGATAAACATGAAGACCATTGCTCTCATGTCCTCACTTTGACTGATTTTTTTGGCAAGAAGAGTGATGAAAAAACTGATTAGAAATTTTCATGTTTTACATATTTTCCACAAACAAAAATACTAGAAAGCTATAAGGACATAGACGACGAAATGGAAACCAATAGTCATCATACATTATTTGGGGAGATTAGGTGCATCACCATCACTTGGAGCAATAGGAGGTCTTGGATCCCTATGAGCATGGAATTCCACATGAGCTACATGTGCCTCCATCTCATCGAGTTGATCATTGATGCACCTTTGGATCATTTGCAAAGACACCAGGCATTTTATAATATCCCACTCGTTTTGCTGCAAGTCATTCAGGAATGTGATGAACTCATTACGATCATCATTCCTCTACTATCTCATTTCCTCCAAAGTGGGCATTATGCTCCTAATATGCATGTCTAGGGATTCCATGGATAGGGGTTGTTCAACATGGCATGGCTAATGTGTTGCCTTGAGGGGGCCTAACCCAGGTTTACAGTTAATTAGCCAAACAAATCCCTACACTACTAGCCCTTTCGACATCAGCTCACGGAGCGCGTACTAAAGTCTAACCTGAAGTAGTATGGGGGATTCTGGAACCAAGTTTCCGCCCCTTGGAGATGTCTAAGGGGTATATTTAGTCCAGCTATGAATACCTTCGTGCAGGTCACTTCGCACAGTATCCTGACCTGTGATACCTTTGTGATCTGTTAGGATCACCTTTTGTGCAGCCCTAACGAGGGACTGAGATGCTTTCGCGCTGCTAGGGCAGCGATCTGCGCTATTTCCCCAAGTTACACCGTGTATCTTACTTATCTTCTTACAATTGTTAGTTAACTTTGCATAAACATATACCTTATCTCACATTTACTTAATCAAAACAATCATATAAGTTCATGCACCATATAAACAACGAAAATGAAATCCATACCTAATATACTCAAAGCATAAAAATAGTAAATGAATACACAAGAATGGTATAAAACTTCTCTTTATTAATGCTTCAACAGTTACAGACTCAACCTACCCTACACACTCAGATGCAGGGGTCCTCGCACTCAGCTGCGGACTACTAGGCTTCTGTGCACTCAGCTGCAGAGCCTCCTCCTACTTTATGACCCAAAGACTTGACTCTACACTTAGATCTTCTGCTATCCTTCTATTCCATCATCATTCTCATTCTATTACTAACTGATTTACAACTTAGAGCCTCGCTCCATTTATACAATCCCATGGTCCATGGACCATGGGTAGATCTCTAAAGCTGACATTACATTACAAAACTGAGGACGGACAACCCTATGACTCATTTACAACTTCGTGCCCTGCACCCACAAAATGTGGAGTCTTTGCATCGGATTTACACTTTTTAGGCAAAATCTGGGCTTTTAGCCCCAAAACTTCACTTGGGGGATCCCATGCCCAACAAGCCCCCAAAACAAACATCGTGACTCGCCCTCGAGTCACTTTGTCAGTGCGAAGATCTTCGTGTGGAGACCTCCCAACTCTACCTGGACTATTGCATGATTGGCAGTGCACTGAGCAGCTACCTGTTGTACTTCCTGGACACGCTATTCAGAGACTGCTACAGCTGAACTGCTACCCTGCACCTTTTCCTGCGTTCCCTGCATCTCCACGAGCTTGGCTTCAATCGAGACTATAATGACAAATGCCTCATCGATCCATGGTTGTACGTGCACCTTCAAGACAACTTTCTTATGTTTCTCAACGTCTACCTACTACTTGAGAGCTTTTGCCTGCTGCATCTACGTGAGCCTCTGTGTAAGGGCCACTATCTGCTCGGTCCCTTTTATGTCATCATATTGTTGCTACAGCTCACGGGCCTTTGCTTCTAGGCGCTGTATGTTCTAGTCCTCCTACAGAGTGGTGAGGACCTCGAACGATTCTTCAAAATGTTTGGTGCAATCCTTCACTACACTGTTGATCTCTACTATTCCTACCATAATGGCGCTAGCGTGCTGCTCTTTTACCTCTGGCAGAGTTCAAGGCTGCGCATTCAATTGTAGCTCAGCTATCTGAAGGTTCAACTCTAGCTGACCCTTAGCCATCTCTTCTTTCACCTCGCGCACCCCTGCTGCTAATCTCTTGATGCGTGCCTCTGCTGGGATGGCCAACTTAGGGACCATCTGGAAGGCTTCTTCAACCACCTGCACTAGTTGTATGTTCTGTGTGATAACCTCATCAGGTTGTAGGCTCAATTGTTCCATATTAATCCGTTGCTCGCTCATCACCTGGAGCATGTGATTTTCCCTGGCCCACAGTTCTATAGTCACTCCATCCTGTAGAACATAGAGTGTCTCTCGCGGGAGTGTAGCCATGTTTATCCCAACTCCTTTCAATGCACTAACCATAGGCCTATCAACCTGATTTTCTATAACCAGTGTCCCTTTTGGAAGCACTATAGTTTTGGTTATGTAGGCGTGTAACATTTCCTCAGCTGCGGCCATGCCTACTGTGAGGCTGCTCAACAGAGTACCAGCCTTAGGAGTGCGCACCTAAAACTCCTGTATCTGTGCTCGGAGGGCCCCCAACACCATATCGTTTTCTTCCGCAAACTGCTAGAGGGCCTTTGCGGTGACGTTGCACACCATCTCCCCTATATCATGTAGATCCCCCTTAGTGAGGGTGATTGGGTCGAAAGAAGTTGTGGAGGCTTTTGACTTCTTCGCAACCCCACCTACTCTCTCAGGCACTGCCACTTTGGTTGTGTGGACGCTATCTGTGGGTTTGTGCCATCTTCCTCTGTTTCGGGCTCCTGTTCAGGCGAGGGCAACGTTTTTCCCTCGCGCTCCTTCTCAACTTCCCTCTACTGCTTTTTTGCTACCTTCGCAGCGTCCTACGCCTCCTATGCCTTTGCTGCTGCTGCTGCGTCGTTCCTTCTATTCTCTACCAATTGTGTGATCCGCAACTTTCCCTTAAATGCCTACCACTCACTCCATTTAGTATCAAACTAAGCATGACATCATCAATAGTGACTGCAACGATCACTTTCCAACCAACCTGCGTGGCAACGCAGCTACCCTTGTGCTATCGCAGACCCTATGACACCTCGCTACTGCACGCAGTCTTGACATCGCGCAGCTCTCAGGAAGAGTATTTTATAGTCTTGCGCCTCCTTTTAGATGTTTGGAGTGCTAAGACTATGCTTCTCACGGCTCGTCAAGTGGCCAAACCACCTGTATACAGCTTCAACCGACTACCGTTTACTTTTCTTGGAAAGAGTTTGTTGTTTAACATCACCAACTACACCGCACCGCCATCTGTGACTTCCTTAATAACATACAATCCCATCCAATCCATCAAACTGATAAACTCTTGGTGGTAGTCCCTAAGTTCTTCAATGTAATCAAGCTCTTCCTGCTTTATCACCATGGTCTTTTTATCAAGGAAGTCCTTCTATATTCCTTCCTCAAGCTTCCTGACTTCTGCTTCTGCCATGGCGCTTTTCTCCCTCAACTAAACTCTTTCATTCGTGAGTTCTTGGAGCCTAAGATCACCCTATTGGATCTCTTCATCAAGTCCCAATCGTTTTTCTTCGAGCTCTTCCAACTGCACAAGCCTTTCTTTCAGGGCTTTGTGGTTCGTTACCCGTGTCAACACCACTATGCGTGGACTAGACACGATAGACTCCATAGGCATTACAAATTCTTCTCCATCAATCAGACGAAAAGGCGTCTATCCTGGTACATGTAGGTCCCAATCACTTCGTTGTGCATTGCATACCGTATTCACCGCGTTGCACCCGTTGTCAATTGCTTCTACGCGAATAACCTTTTGCGCAATTATTCCTCCTACATATTGTTTATCCAACCTTAAGAGCCAATTGCACATCCGCCCCCCAAACAAACACTTATTGACCATACCTCTCAACGTGGAGTTCATGTGCATCTGTGTAGGTTTTTTTACATATCCCTGCATCCACTTGGCCAGATGCATGCATGGATCATCCTGCCCATTGTATTTTTCAGTCTATCGTACTCTAGGCTTCCCAAACCATGTGTGCATCATCCTCCTACACTCGCCCCAGTCATCAAGCTCCTTTTGTGCATACCCCACCACCTCGTGGGCATAGCTCAGTACCCAATTCAAGGCCTAGAAACATTGGTTTTCTGGCACCTCCCTTTCAAACTTATCTAGGAAAGTATCTACCTCACGTAGCCCATCATAAGTAGGCAGATCCCTCACTTCCATCGATACACATCGTAGCGATCTTGTCATCATATTACAGTTCAGCATGGTTACCTCGTGTAACTAGTTCTACCATCGCTCTATCTCCTCATCAGAATCCGACATACAAGAGCTTTCACGCTCCCATGAGATTCGTCCATCCGAGGTGGAATTTACCTAATCTTTCTCGCGCGTGGTTATTTTGTAAATGCAGTCCAAATCATCGCCACTTTCATAGTCATGCACTAGCTCTGTATAGTGCGATCCTTCAGCAGGGTCCAGAGGTATAACTACACACTGAGACTTCTTCTCAAAAATCATCTTGCGCTTCTTCATATTAAATACCCCATTCATGTTAGTGGCCGAATCAATTCCTAAGAGCGCATGGTAGGGATTGTTGTCATCAACGATATATATTACTTCAAAGTCTGCTAACACGCTCACTCCCTAAATATCCATAGTAATTCCCGACAATCTCCCCATAGGTATTATCTTATGCTGGTTCACCATTCGCAACTGAATAGGAGACCATTGTAGAGTAGGTCTCGCCATTCACTCCCATGTCCTCTTCAGCAGAACATTCACGTCTGACCCTAAATCCAAAATTACTTGGTCCATTTCATATTCTCTAATCTACACGGTTAACCTCATTCCTCTTCCTGTCCTTGCCTTATTCTTTCCAATCTTCCGGACTACACGCGTACTCCTGGCGCGGCCCCAACGCATCTGTTAATGAGTTCTTGTAATCCTTTTATAGCTTTACTATCATGCAGTTCATGCATGTTTCCAGGAACAGCATGAGCATAGAAGGGTCCATCTCTAGTTTCGGTCTATCTTTGCTTCCTGAAGTAGAGGCATCAACGAGGCTCTTCTTAACTTCCATGAAGGTTTCCTTAGCATGCTCCAAATCAAACTCTGCTTCTTTCGCCAGAGCTTTGCGAACCCAAGTACTATCTTCAGGTTGTTTTCCTTCTTCATCTCATATCACAATTCCACTTCGAAGCACAATGTTCACATTTGGATCTTCCTCGCGCGGCTCATACCTCATCATCTGCAGGTTCTGAGTCGGGGGAGGTGGTAGCACTCCTTTTTCATGTATCCCATCTATTAGCATAGGACAATCATCTGTCTCATGATAAAACAAAGTACAATATAGACATGATAGACGTATTGGGTTCGTACAATCGCGGGCATAATGTCCCAACCCTCCAAAATTGTAGCATATCAGCTATCTGCAACCTCTTCCAGGTCCTCCTCCACCTGGGCCTCGTCCACGCCCCTGAAATCTTGTTTCCGTCACTCCTGCATTTTCGTCTAGGGGCCACGTTTCGGCCTAAACTCTATAGGTGGGAGTTCTATCCATCATCAATTCATAACTACTACAAGTGCGCTCATCATGTCCCACCAACCTACAAAAGTTAAAAATCAATTGTTGTGTATTTTGCGTGTAATTCTGTAACAAATGGCAATTGTTTGTAGCATGCTTTCCCCCTATTTGACAAATCGTGCACCACAAAGTAGGCACCGCACGAGGTCCTACTTGTGCTTCTAGCCTTAACGGAAGTGGTCCTCCTCCCACAAGGTACTTCACGAACACTGGGAAGTGGTCCTTATTGTGACCTTGACCCTTTCATTTTACGCACCACACCTCTTCACGCACTTCTGGTCGAGTTGTTTTGTCTTGTTTCAAACTCTGCATCCTGATGAGCCTCATAAATGGGTAATTATATGGGCTCATTTTACCTCCTAACCTAGTCAAATCAACCATTCTCTTAGCTTATTGTATGATTTTCTGATTATATTTATGCTTATAGAGTGAGTTGAGTCAGTTATTGTGCCATGTGGTCTAACATGTATTTAATGCAAATTATTAATGAGTTTCGAGGTCAAATTCAAGGATTCAGTGGAAAAAGGAGATGATTTATAGGAGGGAATCCCCCTCATTTATTGTGCCCCACTTCGAATTCCACTTCATTCATCTCGGAGTACAAGCAACCGAATCATGCACTAGAAGGTAGTCGAGCAAGTGGAGGATGACTGATCATTATCTCAAGTTTTGGGAGCCAAGCCTCCCTGATTTTAAGGAAGCTGTTGGTAGCTTCATTTGTATAAGTAGAGGGACCTAGGGCCTCGCTAGGGTAGGATTTTTGTTGGATTTTTTCTTATGTAAACTCTGTTCAAACTTCGAGCTTATTATTTGTGACAGTTTCATGTAATCTTGCTATTGTTTTGATAATTAAGATGGAATCCTTTTTGAGCTAGCACTAAGTTACCTCAGAGGGTTGAAGCTCTTGGGTTAGGGCCCAATCCAGGTAGCCAAGCTACTCTTTACTTGTATTTGTATGCTTTGTTTCAGCTTGTAGATTAGTTGTTGTTTGAAGTATTTCTTTTACGGTTAAGAATAGGCTGCTTTTGATGATTCAATAATTTTCTTCCATTTGTGCTTTCTATATAAGGTTAAACAGTGATTAGCAAAGACTCAAAAGGCTAGCAACAGTGCCTTGGCCTCTTTTCCTCCCTCTGGGACCATGATTTGAGGCAAAGACCCTCTTGCTGCCCCAAAAACACAGATTTTCCTCCTTCATAGGACTTCTAGTGTTTGCAGCTTTTTAGTAGGTTAATAGTTCAGTTTTTCTTTGCTTTAGCTTTTCTTCATCATGCTCACTTTTTTATTTGCAATATTCTTCTTTCATGCTTTCCTTTCCTACAGTAGTTCTCAGGATTTCCTTTCATAGATCATAGTTTAGACCATTTCTACGTAAAACTCTGTTTTTCCTGATTGCATTCATTTCACTTGTTGCTTGATTTCCTTAGTTGACTGTTAGTTTTTATGCAGCATCTCTCTTCCAGCAGCATGCCAACTTATCAGGAATCATACCCTCCATCTGATCCATGCCCTATAGGTCTCCCAAATCTCACCTCAATTCTGCTCTAGTTTCCTGCATTTTTCCATAGAACTTCTTCCTCTCTCCTTGAGCAAACCCAATCACCTTTCTCTCTCCTGGTGATTCATGGTAGACCTTAGGCACCCTAACACCTCCTTCCAACCTTCATCCACCTTTTCCACCCACTCTCACACCCTTAAAACAGTGAAAACTGCTCTCGGCCTCCTTATGTAGGCCTCCTATAGATTCCCTGTTTTCCTCCTATATATTTCCTGTGTCCTCCTGCAGGCTTTCTTATGAAGGCCTAGTGTGGGAAACGCCTCCAAAAAGCCACCTAAGACCTCCTAGGACCTATCAGGATCCTACATCCTCCCAATTCCCAAAACCACCCTTCAACGCTACCTATTCACTACCACACTCACACACAATAAATTACATGCATGTCAAATTCACATAAAAGTACATAAAAATTCAAAAATATGTTCTTTGCTTATTTACTTCCAAAAATACCATAGTTAGATGTTGTTTTATTCCTTGAGTAGGTAATGGCATTCCTTTCATGGTTTTCATAGTGCTTTCTACAAAATTAGAATTAGTTGGTTAATTAAGGTTTACTAGGTTTGCTTTACATTTTAGTCTTTCTCCTTTCTGCAATTAGAATAGCATCTATAGAGTAATCTTTCTTTCCTTAAATCACATATAGAGCTTCTTCTGGAATCCATAGAAATTGGCTTGAGCTCCTAGTGATCTTGCGCCAGTTGACCAAGTGACAACCTGCAATGAGAACTAGTACTTGTGCATACAGCATTGACACTTCCAAGTTTGTTATGAACTACCGGGTTGATAAGAGTAAAGTAGGCAGCCCAAGAGTTGCAGAATTATTGCTCCAATACTGGTGCTCTCCACTTTTTGGTGCCATTGTTGGGGAAGAATCAGAGTATTGTGTGATTACTGCTTTCTTCTATTTCTTATTGCCACATTCTGCTAATAGTTTATTTCAGCAAAAGTAGACTAGTCCTTTATTTTATTTCAAGTTCTGCATTTCCTTGCTTTCCTCTTCAATTCTACAAATTTCATTTTAGCAAGTTCATTTCAGTTAGTTGCAATTTGTTTTGTTCAATCACAATTTCAGTTTCTGCAGGTACTTTTAGTGTGGGGAAAAAGAAACAAAAACCAACCAAAAATATTTACTTTCATGCGTCATAGGAATAGAGATAACTTAAGAAAATATTTTCCCAACACCCCCACTACTTCATACAGCCAACCTTCTCTCTTCTTTGGTGGCTGCAATCAAGAAGAACCCTTAGGTGAACAACGAGATATATTTGAAGAACCTATAGGGGAAGAAGAAGAAAAAAACATTCCTCCTGAGCCGATGGCTGAAAACAGAAATGCTAGGGGGAATGGACAGAGAATAGAGGGTACCTTTCCCATTCAAGAGACCAATGGGGACACGAAAACGAAGAATATAAGTCCTTCCACCCTACCTCATTTCGATGGTTTGACTACAAAATATCCTGACACCTTCTTGTTCGAATTTACGGTCATCTGTCGAACTTATGACTATGCAGAGGATGAGCAAAAGTTGAAACTATTACCTTCTACTCTCAATGATGCAACATTGTGTTCGTTCATGGGATTACCTGGCGATAGCATCACAACTTGGGCTCAGATGCAACAAGTGTTTAACAACAAGTATCGAGACTATTGTAGGTCAAAAGACACTGAAGAAGAAATTTTCTGAATGACCATAGGAAGTGATGAGTCCCTAGAAGACTATGAAGAGAGGTTCCAGCTCAGTTACAAAAGGCCCAGGTGTACACTTGACCCTAAGTCTCTAAAGCTAGTCCTGCTTAGGGGAATTCGAGAAGATCTTTTAAAAACCCTCCATCTACTGGTCGGGGGAGACATCTACCAACTATCCTATGAGGACATAAAAACTATTTTTAGAAACCACTCTAGAGAAACCAAAAAGAAAGGTAGGGGGAGTCAACCCATAGTCGATACCTCTTCCTCCAATTCATCCATTAAAGGAGAAACTGGAAACATGCTGGAAGACTTTAAGAGTGAGATGCTGCAGACTCTTGCCATGCAAATGGATACCTTACATATCAAAAGAAAACAAGAGGAAGCAGATAGGGCTTTGGCCATTTTTTTCCCTATATGCACCAGGAGGAATCTTAGGAATGAATGCCCATTGAACTCTATAGAGGTTTGTTCAGTTTGTGAACAAAATCATTCTACAGATAAGTGCCCTTCCTTGCCCAGACTTAAAGTTGTATGTCAAGGGGCCGACGGAGTCAATGAACAGTTCTATTACATAAACCAAAGAAGGCTACATGGACCTATACCCTACCAGCAGGGGATGCAAGGGAAATCTCAGGCATACTACAACCCCAATACCTCCATACCTTCTTGGGGCCCTCCTACTGATCCCTCCTTGTCCATGCCTCCTCCATGGTCCCTCACATCTCAATATCATGCCCAACCAGCTACCCATTCTTTTCGATCCTATGCTCAACCACAACCTCAGTGGAATGCATCTCATCAGGGGTGGAGGCCCAAATACAACTCTCTTCCCGCTCTTTTGCCTCCACCACCTGCCCAACCACAACCGTTACCTTCTACTCCACCAAAGCAACCCCAAATTCATTCCCAGCCAAATTTGAACCCAAACAATAGACAGGCTCAGCAAGTGTATAGTGGGGAACCATCATGCCTAACTTATGTTGTGGAGATTCAAGAAATTAACTTGAGATCTAGGAAAATTCTCCCAGATAGCCAGCCTCCACCCAGGGAGGTTGAGGAAGATAAAGATGAAAGTGAACCTAAAGCAAATCCACCCTTTCCTGAGAGACTATCCATGACAGTCTAGCCTACCCCAGAAGATACTGAACTCCTGGGAGAATTGAAACATTTATGTGTAAATATACCACTTCTCCAAGCCATAAAAGATGTGCCTATCTACAATAGGTTGATCAAAGAGAAGTGTTTTAGGCATCCAGGAAGGCGCAAGAGAGATGCCCCAACCATCAATGTCATAGGACAACTGTTCGACCTGATGTTAGGGCAGGTAATATGTCCAAAATATTTGGACCTTGGAAGCCTAGTAGTTGATGTCCACATCAATGGCACCATTATCCCTCATACCTTGATTGATCTGGGAGCTGCCATTAATGTGATGATAAAGTACACAATGCTCAAACTTAACCTCCAAGGCTTCTTGAGGAAGACCACGACCGTGCTACAGCTAGCAGACCGCTCCACCATGACCCCTGAGGGGATTGTTGAAGATGTGATGGTCTCCATTGATTCTTGGGAGTACCCTACTAATTTCTTAGTTCTCCAACCAAAGGCAAAGCTCACTGGGTATCCTCTCATTCTGGGAAGACCCTGGTTGGCTAAAACCAATGCCTACATCAACTGTTGAGCTGGGAACATGACCATAAAGAACGGGCACATGTCCAAGCAGTTAATCCTATATCCTCCTACTCAACCCTTGCTAGAACATGATCTACCTCTCTGCTTGGAGGAGGAAGATGAGGATGAAGTTTATTCTGCACCACTTTGTGCATTAGAAATCGCCATGGGGGTAAAACAACAACATGAGGATGATATGATTGAAAATTTGATTCAAAATCCACCTCCCAGTGTATCACCATTAGAGGACATAGTAAGAGAAACCAAAAACAACCCCTCAACTAATCTCTATGCGGTCGATTCCACTACTCTCTCTATTAAGAATATAGAATTTGGCTCAGAAAGAACCTTGAAAATCAATCCATCCCTATCCACTTCCTAGGAGAAGGAACTGTGCATCCTACTAAGAAAACATCTAGATGCCTTCGCCTGGCGTTATAAGGAGATGAAGGGAGTGCACCCTTCAGTATGTACTCATCATATATACATCAAGGAAGATTGCAAACCAGTTAGGCAGCCTCAAAGGAGGATGAATCCAGCACTTAAAGATACTGTTAAGGAAGAACTGCAGAAATTGATTGATGCAGGATTCATCTATCCCATCTCTGATAGTGAATGGGTCTCTCCTTTGGTGCTAGTGCCAAAGAAAAATGGGAAGTGGAGAATCTGTGTCGATTATTGGGAATTGAAAAAAGCCACTAAAAAAGACCATTTCCCTTTACCTTTCATAGATCAAGTGTCAAACAGTCTGGTAGGGAAAAAGATTTTCTCCTTCCTAGATGGGTTTAGTGGGTATAATCAGATTCAAATCAGCCCGAAAGACCAAGATAGGACCACTTTCACTTATCCTTGGGGCACCTTTGCATACCGGGTCCTTCCTTTCGGTTTGTGCAATGCTCCAGCCACTTTCCAAAGAATGGTATTGAGTATATTTTCTAAACTAGTTCATGATGTAGTAGAAATATACATGGATGATTTTACTCCTTATGGTTCTGACTTTCAAGAAGCTTTATCTAACCTAGGAAAAGTTCTAGACAAGTGTATTGAGATTAACCTATCCCTTAGTCTAGAAAAATGTGAATTTTTTATCACTGAAGGGACCATGTTATGTCATGCAATATCTCAGCAAGGACTGCAGGTGGACCCCAACAAAATTGTCATCATCCAAAGGGTCCCACCTCCTCAAAAGGTGAGAGATGTCAGAAGTTTCCTAAGCTTAGCTGGGTATTACAAGAGATTCATTAAAGATTTCAGCAAACTAGCCTCTCCTTTGTTTGGTCTCTTAGGAAAATATGTTGAGTTCATATGGTCAAAAAACTGTCAAGAAGCCCTAGATACCTTGAAGAGCAAGTTAGTAACTGCCCCAATTCTCAAAGGCCAAAACTGGGCCCTACCTTTCCACATTCACACAGCTTCCTTGAACAAAGCAATAGGAGCAGCCTTGGGACAAATTGATGAAAAGTTACCTTATGCCATATACTTTACAAGCAAAAACTTGTCAAAGGTAGAGTTAAACTATACAGTGACCGAGAAGGAACTCCTAACTGTCATGCATTCCTTAAACAAATTTAGACATTATATCATAGGCTATTAAACCTTTGTGCACACTGATCATGCTGCAATTAGATATTTAATGAACAAACCAGACGTGAATGCTCACATTATTAGATGGTTGCTTTTACTGTAGCAGTTTGATTTGACCATTATTAATAAGCCTGGTAAAGAAAATGTTGTTGCTGACTTTTTGTCTAGAGTAAATTTTCCTACAGGTGAAGAAGGAATGGTGGATGACCAAATGCTAGATGAAAATCTATTTGCTATCTCAATACACTCTCCATGGTTTGTTGATATAGAAAACTACTTGGTTTCAACACAGTTCCCACCACACCTGTCCTCAAAAGAGAAGAGCAAGATAGTAAGGAAAAGCACCCCTTTCACCTGGATTGGGGGCAATCTCTTCAAACTTGGCCCGGATCAGATCTTGAGAAGATGTCTCAAGGAGGAGGAAGTCTTTGACATCCTCCTAGCCTGTCATGACGAGCCTTGTGGAGGTCATTTTGCAGCAAAAGGAACTGCCTTCAAGATATTGCAAGCAGGTTACTACTGGCCCACTCTTCATCAGGATGTGAGGAGATATACCAGTGAGTGTGATCGGTGTCAGAGGATGGGGAAACCTACCCCACAGGATGAGATTCCCATGCAACCTCAAGTGACCTTTGAGCCATTTGAGAAGTGGGGCATGGACTTTGTGGGTCCTATCAGCCCTCCTTTAAGGCAGAAACAATACATCATTGTGTGCACCGATTACCTGACAAAGTGGGAAGAGACAAAAGCAATCAAAGCAGTGACAGAGGAAAAAGCAGCTGAGTTTTTGAGAGAAAACATATTCTACAAGTTCGGGTATCCATGAGAGTTGGTCACAGATCAAGGCAATCAGTTCACTTCCAATTTGATTGAAGACCTGCTCACACATCATAAAATCAAGCACAAGACTTCCACCCCTTACCATCCATAAGCCAATGGGAAAGTGGAGGTCACTAATAGAGAATTAGAAGGGATCCTAACAAATGTAGTGAGCAATAGCAGAAAAGACTAGGTGGACAGATTAATTGAGGCCACTTGGGCCTACAACCCAACATGGAAGACCACCACAGGGTTCACAACCTATGAAATGGTCTATGGGAAGAAGGCTTTGTTGTCAATAGAATTTGAGTTCAATAAACTAAGGATGGCATCTCAGCTGGACCTATACCTCAGCCATACACAAAAGGAGAGATTACTTCAGCTCAATGGATTGGATGAATACAGATTGCAAGCCCTTCTCCATACAGAGGTAGTTTAGATTCAAATAAAGATATGGCATGACAAAAATATCAAGGAGAAGCAATTCGAAGAGGGAGATTGGGCACTACTCTATGATTCAAGATACAAAGATTTCAAATGCAAGCTGAGGACAAGATGGCTGGGACCCTACACTATGGACAAATGCAATGAAAATGTTTCAGTTCTGATCAAAACCATTGATGATGAAGCCATCCCCATGCTTATCAATGGACATCGATTGAAAGTTTAATAGAAACCGCTCTCCAAGTGAGAATTTATTGAAGATTTGAATAAAACAGTGATGGTAGTGGAGCATGTCTCAGCTTCCACTTCATCCTCTCACTAAAGAAAAGAAATCAAAAGAATAATAAGGACTCAAGTGAAAACCTCCATGAGGTGCTTGAATACCATCATTGGGTTGAAAACCTCTTCTCAGGCGGCCCAATGATGACAAAAAAGAGGAAAATAAGATCCCTGGGTGAAAACCTCCCTTGGAGGTGCCCAGGGTAGGAAATTAAGGTGAAAACCTCTCTGAGGCGCCCTAGTTGTTTTCAAGAAAAAAAAAAAACAAAAAGAGAAAAAGGAAAATTTTTTTGTTGCATTGTAGGTTTGTAGGAGGACTACAAGGAGCAGAAGAAGGTGCCAAGGGGACCCTGAAATTCATACCAGCACCCATCTCATCTTCTCCACACTTTTCTCCATCATTTTTGGCATTTCTTTCACCCCACTGTGCTTGTTTTTCTAAAACTATGTTTTCTACAGGAGGCTCTGTGTTTTCTACGTGAGGCTCCTGTAGGAATTAAAGAGAGCCAGAAATGGATACAAATGGAAGTTTGAGGAATAGGGAGGCTTCATGAAGAACCTACAAACCCTCCTACAGTCTCCAACCCTCCTTTCCATCATTTCCAAGCCTGCATCACACCCCAATCATCATTTTTTCTTCCTATGCAAGAAAGCACAGAAAAAACAATTTTTCAGTAAGAAAAACAAAAAATTAAGAGAGGAAGCAGCACCATCCACCTCACTTGAAGCCTACCTACTACATCTCCATATTTATCTATACCTATGGCATCATCCTCAAGCTCCAGGCATGGGAAGAAGCTGAAATTTCAAAGGGAGAAGCACCTACAGGAGCTCCTATAGGAATTCCTGTAGCAGTTGATCCCATCAAAACACAGCACCAACAATAGGAAAATGCACACATGAAGGTTGAGAAGGCACTTGAAGCTCAGACCCAACCAAAGAAGAACCTACACAAGCAAACATCCACACATCAGCAAGCAGACAACATGCATCAAAAGAAATAAAGGCATGCAGTAGAGAGAGAGAGCAATGTCACCTCACAGCAAATGCATTCAGATCATAGGTAAGTAACTAAATCACTCCTTTGTTTGCATTTGTGTAATTATAATTCATGCAAAAGAAATGAGATGGTTGAGGTTGAACGAGGGAAAGGTGGCCAGTTAATTTGACCACTTCATCTAGTTGACTCCACTCATCCGAGATGTCACCCACACGTATGCATAGTCAACTCCAGCACAAGATGCAAAAACAGGTAGTGTAGGAGGTGTGAACTCCGATGCAATGATGGGATATGATTACGAGGATAAGCCATAACTACCAAGTAGGTGGGGACCAACGATCCGAATATGGCCAATGTATACCTTGCTAGCTCACCCCTCATCACTAGAAATATCCATAAAACGTAATAAGTACTCCTCCCCGAGCACTCTCACCACCTTTTCCTTCATTCTCTCCTCGTAACTCAGCTACAGCAATCTCCTTGTGCCCCCACAGCCTTGTAACCATCGTCCTCCATTGAATCTCTCCCATATTCCTGCTCTTGGCATTTTCTACAGGAGCACCTACAAGTTCTACAGGAGCACCTACAGGAATTCTACAGGAGGGATAGCAGGTTTCTACAAGAGGGGCAGTGAGTCGTTTTGAAGGAAGAAAACTCGGTTTTTTGCACTATTTTCAGTCTGAAGAGGTAGGGTTCATGCATGCCCCATATTGAATATCAATATATGCAAGAAGTGGTTTCAATTTGAGGAGGAAATAAGTCTTTAGGAGAGGAGGAAATACATTAAAAAAATTCTCCTTATTTAAAAAAAAAACACAGTCTCCTATGTTTCTCTATTTTTCTCAAAATTTGTTGTCTCCATCTCCACATTTGGTTTCCCAAAAGAGTATAAACAAAATGAAAGGAGGGTTTATGAGAAAGGAGCCCACTAACCCCACTAGGCTCCATGCACATCCACAAGTGGTGGACATCTTCACAAGGGAAAATTGGATGAATTTCTTTGAGAAATTCCAAGGGTTTGATAAGGAAATTGCCCAAGAGTTTACTCTCTCTCTAGTACCCCACACAAGAACTCATGCCACTATCACCTTTAGAGCTCTTTCCATGGAGATAACCCCTAAATTTATCAGTAGGCTCACTACCCTTCCTCTTGGGCTGCCTTGGAGCAACAATGAGAAACCAATTGGCCAGGCTGCCAAATTTTTTTTTTCCAAAACAATGAAACCCCTGTAGAGGATAAAAATGGCATTAGAAGGGATAGCATACCATATCCTTGGGATGAGGTTAGCTATCAAATAATCAAATAAATTTCCTGTGAGGGAGGTATAGCATTTTCTATGGTTATCACTTTAGAATCCTCCATGAATTAAGGTATGGCATGGACACTCCAACACCTCAGAAGCTTAGTATCCCCTACTTCCTCCTGCAGTCCCTCATTGACTCCAGCACTAAGGTTCAAGAAGGAAATTCAAAGCAGCTAGCTCACCATGGGTTAATCAAAATCCTAGTGGAGGAAGCCCTCCATACATTTACGCTCCCTATAGCATGGGAAGTTTTCCGAAACATGACAGTTGAGATGACATAGAGGCCTTAACCTATGATGTCAGTCCTACTGGCAATGAGGAGGAAGAGCAGTAAGGGGGAGAAGGTAAAGCCACTAGTGACTTAGCAGAACAAGACTTGAAGGAGGAAGAAACTGAAATAGAGGAGGAGAGAGTTAAAGAAACAGAGCAGGAAGAGACAAAAAAAGAGACAGAAGGAGGAGAAAAAGAGGCAGAAAAGGTGGAATAGGGAAAAGAGTCCCCTGAGACTCTAGAAAGGGAGGCAGTAGCTACCCTCATTGCCCTCAGGACACCAATCAAGCCAAAGCAAAAGAGGAAAAGAAAGCCCTCCATGTATTTCAGGGCTAGGAAGAGTACAAGAATCAAAACAGGCAAACCTCAGCCCTCTTCAAAAGTGCCAATTACAATTGAAGATTCACCCTCTACCAAGGGGAAAGAATCCCCTTCCAAGACACCTATCACATATGAAAGGGGGACTCCTAGATATTCCACCTCGAAGGAAAAGGTAGTACTACAGGACCCAAAAACAGTCCTATAGGAGGCTCCGATAGTTCTACAAGAGACACTGTCAAAACTACAGGAGACCCAAAAGCTTGAGAAAAGGATGGAAGGATAGCCACAGGTAAAGGAGGAAGCTATAGAGCTACAAGAACCTGATCCCCAACCTAGTCTTGCCTCCTATTACAATCTACTTGAGGGAGGAAGGATAATCCCACAAAATGTTGGAATTCCACTATTCTTTGAATTAGAGAAAGAAAGAATAAGAACACATAGGTGGATGCAAATAGCCAAATCCAAAGGAGTCAAGGATGTTGGCCATATGGAAAAAAAACTCAAAGAAATGGGCAGAGAGTTGAGTGCTCTCAGAGACAAGGAAGTAATTACAAGAAGAAACCTTGAAATTGAAAATGAATTATTAAGGAGGCAACTGCAAGAGAAAGAGACTCAGCTGCCATGCATGGCCAGCTTATCCATGGAGGCATTCCAGTGTAGAACACTAGCCACATCCTATGGCCTCTATCTCAAGGACCAATGGTTACAATTCCAAATAAAGACATTGGCACAAAGAGGCACAATGCCTTTCCAATATTACAGGAAGTTTATAGATATGTGTGACCAAATCACATCAGAGGATAAGGCAAAGATGGAAAAATTCTACCTACCTAACATGGCCCTCATAGACATGAATGTGTAGGACCCCAATGCCAAGCTAGGGGACCTGCAATTAATGGCCATAACCTCTTGGATGAACCATGAAGAATTAAGCGCAGTAGAAATAAGAAGATTGATGACAAAGGAGTAGAATGAGCCACTAATGATAAGAGTTGAGCCATCAGATCCTATGGCATTGATCAACACACACAACCTGCTTGCTAATGACCCTCAGATTGCCCCTAGATATCTCACCAATCAGGCACAAGCCATTGCACACTTTTAGGATATGAAAAAGCTACTCGGGGATGACTGTGTGACTGCATGCATGAGGAGATGGAACACTTTACCACACAGTTTGTAGATCAGGGAATATGATTCCCCCATGAGGCTGAAGGAGGCATTGAGAAGAGTGCCAATGTATAAGCACTCCATGCAGAGGCTAAAGGTCAACTGGATTGGCCTCAAACTGAGTCCTCCACTGTTGTTAGGCATGCTGGAAGGTAGAAGGGAAGAAGAAGAGGAAGAGCAATGGAAGGAGATAGACAGGAAGGTAGGATTCTATGGCAAAGAAGAGTAAACCACATCATAAGCCTGGGATGCTAGGGAGGCCACCAGGGCCATAAAAGATGAGGAGATTCACTAAGTTGCTCAGAGGATAAGCAACACTTTTAGTAGGGGGGTGATGATGAGCCTCATGAATGGGTAATTATATAGGCTCATTTTACCTCCTAACCTAGTCAAATCAACCATTCTCTTAGCTTATTGTATGATTTTCTAATTATATTTATGCTTATAGAGTGAGTTGAGTTAGTTATTGTGCCATGTGGTCTAACATGTATTTAATGCAGATTATTGATGAGTTTCGAGGTCAAAGTCAAGGATTCAGTGGAAAAATGGCAGCAATAACTTGAAGTGTACAAAGGAGAGGACTTATAGGATGGAATCCCCCTCATTTAGTACTCCTCACTTTGAATTCCCCTTCATTCAGCTCGGAGTACAAGCAGCCGAATCATGCACTAGAAGGCAGTTGAGCAAGTGGAGGATGACTAATGATTATCTCGAGTTTTGGGAGCCAAGCCTCGCTGATTTTAAGGAAGATATTGGTAGCTTCATTTGTATAAGTAGAGGGGCCTAGGGCCTCACTAGGGTCAGATTTTTGTTGGATTTTTGCTTATGTAAACTCTGCTCAAACTTCAAGCTTATTATTTGTGACAGTTTCATGTAATCTTGATATTGTTTTGATAATAAAGATGGAATCCTTTTTGAGCTAGAACTGTGTTACCTCAGAGGGCTAAAGCTCTTGGGTTAGGACCCAATCCAAGTAGCCAAGCTCCTCTTTACTTGTATTTGTATGCTTTTTTTCAACTTGTAGATTAGTTGTTGTTTGAAGTATTTCTTTTATGGTTAAGAATAGGTTGCTTTTGATGATTCAGTAGTTTGATTCCATTTGAGCTTTCTATAGCAGGTTCAACAGTGATTAGCAGAGACTCAAAAGGCTAGAAATAGTGCCTTGGCCTCTCTTCCTCCCTCTGGAACCATGATTTGAGGCAAAGACCCTCTTGCTGCCCCAAAAACACAGATTTTCCTCCTTCATAGGACTTCTAGTGTTTGCAGCGTTTTAGTAGCTTAATAGTCCAATTTTTCTTTGCTTTAGATCTTCTTCATCATGCTCACTTCTTGATTTGCAATATTATTCTTCCATTCTTTCCATTCCTACAAAAATTCTCAGCATTTCCTTTCATAGATCATAGTTTAGACCATTTCTACGCAAAGCTCTGTTTTTCCTAAATGCATTCATTTCACTTGTTGCTTGATTTTCTTGGTTGAATGTCAGTTTTTATGTAGTAGATCTCTTCTAGTAATAGGCCATCTTATCAGCAATCATACCCTCCATCTGATCCATGCCCTATAGGTCTCCCAAATCTCACCTCAATTCTACCCTAGTTTCCTCCATTTTTCCATAGAACTTCTTCTTCTCTCCTTAAGCAAACCCAATCATCTTTCTCTATCCTAGTGATTCATGGTAGACCTTAGGCACCCCAACACCTCCTTCCAACCTTCATCCAACTTTTCCACCCACTCTCACGCCCTCAAAACAATGAAAACTGCTCTCAGCCTCCTCCTGTAGGCCTCTTGTAGATTCCCTGTTTTCCTCCTATAGATTTCCTATGTCCTCCTGTAGGTTTTCTTGTAGGATTTCTTTTGAAGGCCGAGTGTGATAAAAGCCTCTAGAAGGCCACCTGAGACCTTCTAGGACCCATCCACACCATCCTACATCCTCTCAAGTCCCAAAACCGCCCTTCAACGCCACCTATTCACTGCAGTACTCACACACAATAAATTACATGCATGTCAAATTCACATAAAAGTACACAAAAATCCAAAAATATTTTCTTTGCTTATTTACTTTCAAAAATAGCATAGTTAGATGTTGTTTACTTCCTTGAGACGGTAATGGCATTCCTTCAATGGTTTTCATAGTTCTTTCTGTAAAATTATAATTAGTTGGTTAATTAAGGTTTACTAGGTTTGCTTTACATTTCAGTCTTTCTCCTTTCTGCAGTTAGAATAGCATCTGTAGAGTAATCTTTCTTTCCTTTCATCACATATAGAGCTTCTTCTGGAATCCATAGAAGTTGGCTTGAGATCCTAGTGATCTTGCACCGGCTAACCAAGTGATAACCTACAGTGAGAACTAGTACTTGTGCATACAGTACCGACGCTTCCAAGTTTGTTACGAACTACCAGGTTGATAAGAGTAAAGTAAACAACCTAGGAGTTGCAACATTATTGCTACAATACTGGTGCTCACCACATCTCAAGGAATAACTTTTTCAATTGTGTGTGGATCTGTTGAACTCCCAACGTAGGATCTCGCATCGGGGTTTCATGCAACCTCATTGTGATGTCTAAGGCCTCTACCTGAGTCATCAACTTTTGCTGTAATACCGCACTCCTTAAATGCAGCGTTAGTTATGCTACAAACCATTCGCAATGTTGTCCATCCATTAGATTCATATTAGCTTCGGGAATCATACACTTCAACCTCTAATCCAACTCCCAAGGAGTTTCACCTAGTAGCATCGTGGTTTCTTTGAACCCAATGATTGACTGTGCTTCAGACTTCAGCCTACTAAATTCTTTGTTTAGCGTCGCTTGGATATCCGCAATTCACGCATTTGGATTATCATTGTAGTGCTTAATATACCAGGTCAGTGCGCGATCCTACAAAGCGCTGACCAGTGTCACTTTCTTTATATTATCATCTGTAACTCCCTGCTCTTCCCATACAGCTCGTATGACAAACAAAAGTTGGTCAAGATCCTCATTTCCCGCTCCCTTGAACACATGCAACTTTATTGTGCTTGCCATATTGACTCGCGGTGGTGACGGAGGTGGTACGAGTGAATATGGAGGTGAAGGCAGTGAAGCTGGTGGTGGTGTGGGTGGGGGTGGTATGCGCAGAATCCTTTGCCTTATCAAATGGATCGCCCTTCACGGAGAGACCTTCGCGAGCTCTTCCTTGTCCCCTTGCAGAGGTGAAATCAAAGGGTTATTCTCTGGTGCTTTACTTCAATCGTTTCTATAGGCTTTTCTGCTTCGCATAGCTCTGAACATCAAGGTAATTACATAACCCTCTTTTCACACAATAACAATTCAATCCAAGTATTCAGAGACTTTATGTACTTACCTCGAGGTCCTTTGAGGAAGCGTAACTCTGCCTCACTGTATCTAACTGAAGTGTCTACCGTGAACTCAGTAATGAATCCTCCTATAATTCAATTCAGCCAGTGATCAAAAACATAAGAAATTTTATCCTCCAATTCTTCCATTCTACGCACCAACTCTAGGACCCACACAATAGGACCGTTAAGTTTCCACCTTCCTTGGCTATCTGCTAGCTTCGCAATCCACTCATACAGCTCAATAGGGAAAGATGCGAAGAAGATTTCGTGGATCTCTATGTATAGGTAGCAGTCTAACCACTCTTCTTTTGTCAGTCGCAGATTCCTATTCTCCTATGCCGCAAACTCGTGAATTCTCCTATCCAACCAACCTTCAATTTCCTTCTTAGTTGGATTCCAATGATACGACATCAGACATCTCTATGCAGATGCTAGTCCCAGCAATGGAACCATTTGTTGGCTTTAGTGGTCCTGACCTAGGTTCGAAGTTAATTAGCTAAACAAATCCCTACACTACTGGCCCTTTCAGCGTTAGCCCGCAGAGCAAGGACTGAAGTCTCACCCAAAGCAGTATGGGGGGATGTTGGAACCAAGTTTCTACACCCTAGAGATGTCTGAGGGGTTGATTTAGTCCATCTATGAATACCTTCGCGTAGGTCACTTCACGCACTATCCTGACCTGAGATACCTTAGCGATCTATTAGGATCACCTTTTGCACAGCCCTAACGAGGGTTGAGATGCTTTTCCCCAAGTTACACCGCATATCTTACCTATCTTTTTACAATTGTTAGTTAACTTTGCGTAAACAGATACCTCATCTCACATTTACTTAATCAACACAATCATATAAGTTTGCACACGATATAAACAATGAAAATGCAATTCATACCAAATATACTCAAAGCATAAAAACAGTACATGAATACACAAGAATGGTATAAAACTTCTCTTTATTAATGCTTCAATGGTTACAGACTCAACCTGCCTTGCGCACTCAACTGTAGGGGTCCACACATTCAGCTGTGGACTACTAGGTCTCTATGCACTTAGCTGTAGAGCCTTCTCCTACTCTATGACCCAAAGACTTGACTCTACACTTAGATCTTTTGTTATCCTTCTATTCCATCATCATTCTCATTCTATTACTAACCTATTTACAACTTAGAGCCTCCCTCTATTTATACAATCCCATGGTTCATGGACCATGGGTAGATCTCTAAAGCCAACATTACATTACAAAACTAAGAGTGGACAACCCTATGACTCATTTAGAACTTTGCGCTCTGCGCCCACAAAATGTGGAGTATTTACATCGAATTTACTCCTTTTAGCCAAAATTTGGGCTTTTAGCCCCAAAACTTCCCTTGGGGGATCATGTGCCCAACATAATGAACCTAGGCTTGGGCCACCTCCCATGTCATCTCGATGCCCACAACCCTGTCATCCTCCACTGCTCCCCTCAACTGGCTGCGAAGTCCCATTCCTCTCCCCCAAGAGGATAATTGAGCTAGTGCTTAGGGTGCCCTAGCTCAATTATCCTCCACAGAAAAGAATCCCCTCCAGTAAAAGAAAAGTAAACACAACAAGTAACACTTTTTTGGTGATCCATAAACTTTTGTGGAGTTTCCACTAGATGGTTCATCATAATAAATCTGATAAAATTATGTTTAAAATCTCAAATTGTCTACTATTACAATTTTATTAGATTTTTAGATTTGTAGCTGTACTGTTAATAGTGCATGCATGCGAATTTAAATTTATGTAGAAAATAGAGAATGTAAAATGAAAACTAACACAAACATCTAACACAAGATATGCTCTCGGAAACCCCTTCTGGAGAAAAACCAAGATGGAAGGTTAGGGCACTTTGCCATCTTTCTCTAAATGGAAATATGGTTATGAGTACAAAGATGTATGCCTTGTGGCCTTTGGAATCGTACAATGCGCAAATCATTTATGTGTTCTCAACCTCCTATCCCTCTTGTCTGTTTTTGCTCAACTATGAAACAAATGCACACGAAATAATGGAATCCATTGTCCTCCTAGTGGCACGAATATAACACCATGTGATAGCCTACAAGTGGTTAGATTTGACTACCTTAACTCTTCAATGGATTCATAATATTGACTCTTCTAGAGTCTTCTACATAAATAATTACATGGCTAGCCCCTTTTCTGTGAATAATGAGGAATGGCATGGCATCTTCTGTAATTATGGTGGTGAAAACAGGGAGGCCAATGTCTAAGTGGCATAAGTTTCATATAAGGAATTCAATTGACACAATGTTGGTGTCATTGGAAATTTATTTACCTCTAGAATAGCATGATAACGTTCACGCTAAAGAATAAGATTTTTACCACACAAAAAACATCATTTAATGGCTCAAAATGCTCTTGAAGGTTTGAAACCTTGATTTTCCAAACTAGGTCTCACCAGTAAAAGCAGTCCTATGAGTTGATTCGTCCACTTTTTACACTATAGAAGAATTGAGATGGATGAAAATAATTTAAGGATCCAATCAAGATCACGCCTCCCCATTTTAGAATGCTTTTGGTCCCCAAAAGATTTTACTAAATTAGGTGATGAAATTTTTCCCTCCACCTTCTCTCTAGTGTACCATTTATCTTTAAGTGGAAGTTGTCCTTCAACCCAATCTACCAAAGGTCATGTTGCTCCTCTCTTTTAGTTTTGGACCTCTTCTAAAAAAAATTATATTTTTTCAACCATGCATCAGCATCTAGTTCCAAATCCTCCATAGAAGGTAGGACCTATTCCTCTTCCTGATCTAGTATGGAAGGTTCATAGATTTTCAAATTCCCTACATTCCCAACCGTGTAAATGCACATATATGGTGGTAAACTGAGTCAATAGGCATTATTACTCAGCTTTTCTAGTATCTGAAAGGAATCATACCTCAGAGCCTTTATTTTCTTACCAGAACCCTATAGCCTCTCCTTGTTCAATTGTAGCCATACTTTATTTTCCACCATGA
Organism: Pinus taeda; assembly: GCA_000404065.3. Lineage (NCBI taxonomy): Eukaryota > Viridiplantae > Streptophyta > Pinopsida > Pinales > Pinaceae > Pinus > Pinus taeda. The sequence goes on from APFE030623425.1 coordinate 190,559, forward strand.
ATGATTTCGCTATTCTATGTTGATCATGCTTGGCCTTATGTTTCTCTTTCAACCTCTATAATGTCTCTTATAATTGTGGATGGATCTACGTTATCTTCTCTTTAAATTTATTTTCCCTCAAGGTGTCTCCTATAAGATCATACCTCACTCCTCCTTGTTACCCATATGTAATGTCCAAAGGTAATGACGGAAAATATCAAAAATGTGTTTCAAATGGGGATTTTCCTATAGAAGTTTGGATTACATTGGTGTAAGAATGTTGCATATAATCATACTTTCATCCCATATATTTGGATGCTTCTTGTTATATCCCCTCCGAAGGTGTACCGAATTCCCATTAACTAATTATATCTTCCCATCTATTTGTGGATGGAATTTTTTAGATCTCTTAAACTTCGTGTCAATAATCTCCCACAACGTAGTCTAAAATGCACTGAAAAATATTGTACACATTGCCGAAAAATTCTCCTTGTTATTGCAAAGTGCACCTAGACTTATTTGAAGAAAAAAAATTCTACTTCTTTCCAACTGATGTTCTTTATACAGGGCATCAGAACACACATATTGTTTAGCTTGTCGACTACCATAAACAAGTAGTCATGTCCCTTCCTGGTAGTTGGTAAACCTCCCACAAAGTCCATGGAAATACTTTCCCAATGATGAGTGCGTACACGTAAGTGATGATATATACCCGAATTTCTATTACTGGGCTTGCTGGTACAAAAAAACATCCATCCTTTTATGAACCTAGCTACCCGGTCTTGCATATTGGGCCAATACAAATATCTTTGTAAGTTGGCCATGGTCTTCCATACACCAAAGTTCCCGGCAACGTTGGAGGTGTGAGCCTCTCTAATTAGCTATAATTTCTCACCTTTAGGAACACATGGCTTATCTAACTTACAGAGTAACCCATACTAGAGATGGTAGTCAATGGTGATTTATCCATCATACACATGACTTTGACATTGCAGCTACTGAAAGACCTCCTTGAATTCCTCATCCTATGAATATGCCTCTTTGTACGCATCATGGGTGAATGTCCATGTACATAAAATTTCCTAAAGCTGTGATCTTTGGTGTGGGTGTCTTTGAAATCACATCAACCAACTTGTTTGTGTTTCCCTTCTTGTACTTGATCACCAAATGAAATTGTTGTAGAAAACTCATCCACTCGTAACGCTTAGTCTATTTTTTATTATTCTAGGCATGTAAGTACTATATTGGCTAGTGATTTGTGTGGATTACTCTCTCATTTCCCATCACATAATGCTTCCACTTTTTCACAACTTTCACTAGGGCATAAAGATCCTTGTATTAGGTAGGGTAGTTAATAATTGCCCCATGAAATACTTCAGAATAGTAGCATTCAAGCATTCTTCCCTACATCAAGACCGCTCACATAACATATCCACTCACATATGTCTCCACTTCATATGGATGTTGCACGTTTGGAAATGCCAGAAGTAGCACTTGGATAATATTCTTCATTAATGCCTCTAAATCCCTCTATTGACCCTTTTTGCACTGGAAACACCTTCCACTTATTTTTATGTTGTGGAGCCATTTTTATATTGCTAAAAATGAGGCTATGAATTTCCTCAGGTACTATGCTTCCCCAATGACACTCCTAACCTCATAAAAATTTGTAGGAACTAACCAGTTCATGATGGCATTTGTCTTGGTTGGATCTATCCTCATCTTTTCTCAACCTATCAAATACCCTAGATACACCAAAGACTCTTGTGCAAATTCACAATTCTTAAGATTTTCTAGGAGCTAGTGCTAATTTAATGTCTCCAGCACCTACCTCTAGTGCGAGATGTGCTCATCCCAGGTAGCATTGTATGCTAGTATATCATCCAAATAAACATACCTGGTGTAATACAAAGGATAAATTCCATGACTAACCACTCATACAAACCTTGTCTAGTTGTAAAGGTGGTCTTCCATGTATATTCTTCTTTGACTTGAACCTAGTGATATCTAGCTTAGTGAAATAATTTTCTTGCTACAACTGATCCAACAGATCATATATCTTAGGAAGGGGGTATCCATTTTTTAGTGTGATTTTTTTCAATGCCCTATAACCTATAAACATCTACCAAATTCCATCCTTATTTGGCAAACTGATGAGGGTCACCCACATGATGATGTAATCGGTAAAATGAAACCTTGTTATATTAGCTGTTGGAACTATTTCTCCACCTCACTTGCTTCTATAATAGACTACCTGTATAGAACAATGTTTTTTAAATAGGGATTCTAACCATAGTTGGATCTCATGCTCCACTTCCCATTTAGATAGTAATCGTTTAGGCTCTCAAAAAACACCCCTTTATGCATGTTTCAACTCTTCTACTTGTTGTTTATGTTTTTTGTGTACAACGCTCTAACGATGCATTTCCTCTTAGTCAATCTTCTTTATACAAATTTTCTCATAGAAACAATAAAATATACATCTTGCTAGAAATGATCAATTTGTTGTCTTTGTTGGCACTTACTAGTGAAATTTTTTACTTGTATTTGTGCACAATGATGATGGTAGATTTTCCATCATTTACTAGTTAGTATTGGTTGGCTCTCTACATGAATATCACATATAACTTGTACATGTAGGGACTCCCAAACACAAATCCACATAAATCAAGGGGAACCACATCTAGTTCTACTTCATCTATAAAATCAACATTGATGGAAAATCTAATTTTGCACTGTTTAGTTACCTACAACTTTGCATCCTTGTTTACCCATCCCATCGGATATGGAGTTGGATGATCATTCCAACACCAACTTCTTGGCTAGCTCTATTGTAATGATATTTTCATGCAATCCTGAGTCAAATAGAGCATCAATATTTTTCTTCTTGACTTATATCTTTATATGGAAGAGTTGTGTGACTTCTTTCTCTTTGCCTTGTTGAAGGCTACACAAATTCACCTCCTTCCTTACTAATGTATAAATGATATTCTCATTTACATCCAAGTTTCTTTCAACCTAGTTGCTCGAAACTTTGGCCATAAGATCCTTTTTCTTATTTTATTTTTGCTTGTTCTTTGTGTTTAGATCTGGATGCAACTTCCATCACTTCTCCTTTGTATAGTCGTGAATGTTGTAGTGATTGTAGTGGTCGTTGGAATCTTTTCACTAGTGTGTTGTAGCTATCGTATTTTTATCTTCCACCCACTCTTTGCTTCTTCCTCCCCTCCTTAGAAGCATAGTATTTCTCTCGTTGCTTTGATCCACATGATTGAACACTCTTTAGGCCTATGTTGTCTAGGTATTATGACTATACCCAAGCCTCATCCATTGATTTGGCACTGATCAACTTCAATTGCTCTCTCAGATGGCGATGTAGACCCTATAATTACTTGGGGAGTAGATATGGGTTCTTTGGGGAGATACCCAACATTATTTCTATCTTTTTGAACTCTGTTATGTACTCCTATATGCTTTTCCGTGACTTTTGACTAAAGTAGAGAAACGAGGTCCAATGATCGTCAATGTACCCAATAGGGTAAAATTGTGATGGAATGACATATTTAAAGTCCTTCCACTTAGTCACTAGAGGCTCTCCCTCCAATATCAAGGTATCTATGTGGTTATCCAACCAAGTTAGGGCATGGCCCTTTAATTTTAGTTGTGCAAATGAAATATTATATTCTTCCTCAATTTGATGGATGCTTAAATACACTTCCAATTGATGCAACCAATGATTCAACTTTAAAGGGTTGATATCACCATGGTACAACTTGATATTGACCTTTTCTTCCATCTTAAGTAGGGGTTGTGATTGATTCATGACACTCGAACTAGATTTATCTTTTATGGGTTCTTTCTTTACTTGATTCCTAGTTTCTTCCTGATATCCTGATCCCCCTTTTAATTTTTCCTTTTCATTTAAACCCCCATCTTCTTTGGATATCCCAAGATTTTTATTCAGGGCCTACCTATAGACATTTACATTATGACTTATATCAATGACTTGTTTTTCCAACGATGAAAACCTCTCCTCTACAATATCATGAGGTTTATTCATAGATTTGTTGGTTGTAATTAAGGTTTTTTTACTTTTCACCCAACCGATCTAGATCCCTTGCAAATCTGAACAAAATACCCCCAAAAAAACCTGCTCTAATACCAACGTGATTTGTAAACTGCCATGAACATTCCACTAGAAATTTCATAACAACAAATTTGATAAAACAATATTTAAAATTATAAATTCTACATTATTAAAATTTGATTATATTTTTGGATCTATAGATTTACTGTTAATAGTACATGTAGGCAAATTTTAAAAAATTATGAAGAAAATATAGAATGGAAAAATAAAACCTCACGGACATATTTAACACAATATGCTCTGGGGAACCCTTTCGAGAGAAAGAAGCTTATTTGAAGCTGAGGTTGGTCTGCTCTCTTTCTCTGAATGGAAATAAGGTTGTGAGTAAAAATAAGTATGGTCTATTGCCTATGGGCTACCACATCATAGAAATCCTCTTTTTGTGCTCTACCTCCTATCCCTCTTAACTATTCTTTCTCATTTATGGAACAACTACACTCAAAAGTTTGGAATCCCACTTCCTCCAAGTAGCCTTGTTATAAAATAGATGGATAACCTACTGGGGGTTAGGTTTGACTACCTCAAGTCTTAACCATAGTTACAATATTGAATTCTATATTCGTCTATATCATAAGTGACATTTCTAGCCCATTTTCCATGAATAATTGGACCTAATTTGGCATCCTCTTGAATTATGGCAGTGAAAAGAGGAAGGTCAACTTTTGAGTGGCATAACTTTCACATATGAAATTCGATTGTCACATTGTTTACACCGTTGGAAAGGTATCTATGTGTAGAATAACATGGAAATGTGTGGCATGAAGGTGGAAAATTTTAACCCAAAAAAAAAATCATTTCATTCTTGAAAATACACACAGTTTCAGACCTTGTTTTACCAAACTGGGACCCTCCAATAAAGGTGGTCCCATGAGTTGATTCCTCCACTTTATCCACTCTCGAAGCATCAAGTTGAGTGAAAAGATATATTGATCCAATCTAGATTAGTTGAAACAAGAATGAATGAAAGATTTATGTAAGCATAGATCCACAATAGTAAACTTACCAAAGCACAACCACATTTTCTAAAGATTAGCGAACGACGCGTCCTCACAGACTGTACCATCTAGGTAATGTCCCTGGCCAACATTAGACATATGTAATGTGAACTCCCATGAACCCTCTCCCTAGGATCTTGCACTATGCAAAAGGGCTTCAAAACGGGCACACTCCAATGCAATTCCAACTAGTCAACAAAATGATAGAAGCCGAACTAAGTGAGTGAGCATGCGCAAGTTGGTGACCTTTGCATATTCAATGTCAATGTTACCACAAACACTATGGCCCATACCAAGTGACCAAAAATAGAGAAAATAAACCACCATTCCGGATTTATATTGCCCTTAAGTTGTCTTAAGGTTTCTACCTCTGTGACACCTATAGTTTTGGTCACCCCTTCTATTTACTCTACATGTCCTTTACATGGGTTTCGTCAACATCGGGTCATACCACTTGCACCATGTTCACCACCCCCGTTGGGGTATCTTCTGTATAATTATAATTTGCATGCATACATAATAAATAATAACTAATAGAGCCATAAATTTAAGGAGAAAGAAACCATCATAGCATAGATTTCATATTTTGTAGTATGTTTTAAGATATATTTTTTGACAAATTGTCTAGTAAAATATGCATGGTAGTTTAATAATCATAATTGGCTATTATCCACAAATGTGTTTAACTATTATTTTTACCCAAAAAACGATGTTTCTCGAAAAGGTCAATTAGTGGTCCATAATCATTACCCTTTTTCTTAGGTCTAATAATGATGAACTCTTAACCAATCAAAATTAGTTTTAAGTCTTATTCTAAAACTAGAAAATAATTTCAACCTAAATAGTAGTTGTAAAAGAAAACTAGTAGGCAGTGTTAACATTAAGACTAACTCAAATATAGTTATGTGTTTTCATTCACCATTTATATACGTAAGAGAAGAGATTTTTCTTGTTACCTAGTAAATCTCTTACTTTAAAGGAAAATATTGTATTTGAAGTAATAAATTAGCATTATATGTGTAATTGCTATCTTAAAAATATTGAATAACAAACATTCAAATATTTGGTGACTCCCTACTTATTTTTTAATGAATGAGGAAGGAGTTAGTCCTATGTAAAGTATTTTAAAATATTATTTTTACATATTTCTTTTTGTCATATGAATAAGGTTCTGAATAAGGTGGTGGATGCCTTATCAAAGAAAGAAAAAACATTGAGAATGGATAGAAGTGACAAACAAATTATTGAAAACAAAGATAGAGACATATGTCTTATTTTATGGATGATCCTTTGGGTTTAATTAGAAATGGGTTATTAGATATAAACAAGTCATTATTAATGCCATTTTTTTGAATAATTTTATTTCACATTACTGGTTTAAAAACGAAAGTTGAAAAAAAAACAAAAGAAAGAAAGAAAAAAAGATAGATAGATAATATAGAAAGTAAAATCTCTTTTTATAAACAATCTTATAATTATTTTCAATACCATTAACAAACTAAAATAAGAAATAAATATATAATAAAAGAGATATGATTTCAGTCCCTTAGAAAATTATTACGTATATAACTTTAATAATAAAAAATATAGAGTTATATATATAATAATCTCTGAGCACTGAAATAATATATCTTTTATCAACACTCATCAATTATTTCTTTTAAATTATATTTAAGTAAAATTAAAACATTTTTTTCCACCTCTAGGGAGCAAGCTCCTGCCCATATCATCAATGAACCCCAGCTCCCACTGTCCAGGTGGTCCAGGCCTCACTCAATGAGGCTTTGAAGTTCTCTGAAAGTGCCCTAATTTGTCGATTCAATCTTTTTTGGCCGCGGCTGACAACTCTCCACAGTTGGATCTCGGAGGTATGGAAGCCTCTAATTTTTGATGCAATTAATATCTACCCCTGTGCTAGGGGTTTCTTTATAGTAGATTTGGAAAACCCTGAAAGCAGACAATGTATTCTAGATTCCAGTCCTTGGTTTTGGGAAAAATCAGGCCTATTCATGAGGCCATGGAACCCATCATTCGATCCCTCAACAACAGGCATAACCTCAGCGCCAGTTTGGGTGAGATTGCCAAACCTACCCTTGCATCTCTGGAATTTCTTTGCGCTAGAAGCCATTGAAAATGCAATTGGGAAATTTTACTGCAGGTGCCCAGAAACAAAGGAATACGCTAGAACCATCTACGCACGCAGCTGTGTGGAAATGGACTTCAGCGCCAGATTCCCAGCTGAAATACACCTAACAAGTAAAGACTATGTGTGGAACCAGAAACTCGATTATGAAAGTGTCCTCCTTAGATGTCGATCCTGCTTTGAAACAGGCCACCTAGCCAAAAATTGCCCAAAAGCCTCTACTAGAAAAAATCACCACAGATCTACATGGTGGGAAGGAGCACAAAAAGAACACTACACTGTCATCAAGGAAGAATACTCTCGAGAAAACTCTGAATCACAAAAAATCGAGCAAGAAAGAAACAACTCTCAAGACAAGCAGGGGGAAAGCCTCGCCCAACAACAAAAAAGTGAACTCAACAACCCCTCAAGCATCAACAGTTATGAGGATTCGAATACCGCACAAAATAAATCTTCATTTAACAGCAAAGTAGATCTCTTATACCAAACTGCTTCTCCAACTATCTTCAAAAGGACGAACATAGTAGATCATGAAGCTAAGACACCAATGTCCCAAGAGCCAAAAGAGATGAAGGAGATGCAAGATAAAGAAAGTTGGAAGACTGTAGAGAAGAAAAGGAAAGCTACAACACCAATCTCGCCAAGAAAGACGAGGAGCCAAACAATTAGAAACTAAGAAAATTATACATCCAATAGACCAATTTGGTCTCAGTGGACGTTAACCACCATCATCATCATCATTTAAGTTATTTTTTATAAATATTTATTATTATTATTATTATTATTTATATTAATTAAGTTTTATTTATTTATTTTTTTTTTATATATGTCATGTTAGTTAGTTAATTTGAAAATTATTTAAAAATTTTTATCTTATTTATTTTCTCATTTCTTTATTTCATTTGAATGTTTTCATTTTATATATTTATAAATATTTTTTTTATATTACTATTTAATAATTTAATATGAATTAATTAAAATTAAAAATCTTAGTTTATTTTATAAATTGTCTCTGTGCTTTCATCCGAAGTTTGCAGGAAGTTCGCCAAAGGAACGAAGGGATGCCAAGGTCGTTGTTAGGCAAGGAAGTCGTTGTTGAGGCCACAAGAGCGTGAAAATTCTGAGTAGGTTCACTACTGGTTCACCAGGAGTTGGCTATCAGGGCCGAACGAAGAGACGCAGCAAGTAGCAAGCTCGTGACAGGAGCCCCTGCTAAGAATTGGTATCAGAGCCAGTAACGTCTGGTTCTTAAGGTTGGTATTCAAAAACCAAAAGTACTCATATAAGAATGAAATCTTTTAGAAATTTTGTTTCCTTTCGAGAACTTGAAGAGAGAGATTCACAGGCTGAGGAAAACCCATTAAGGGAAATGTTTACTAGTAGCTCCAGTAGAGTTTTAAATTCTGCTGAATTTTCTTATGAAGAATCCCAGCCATCAGCCCGATGGGAACTACCCCAAATAGCTCCCTCACAAGTGTATAGTGACCTTTCTACTTTTCATTTAATAGCAACCACTAGAATAAGCATTAAAGAGTCTGTAAGCCAAATCCAGGAGAATTCATATAATATACAGACTATATCTCTGTTAAAACCCAAAGAATTACAGGAAGAGGCAAAGAGATTAAAGACAAATTATTTGCACTTAGGATGTATCCGAGTAGGGATCAATGCCTTAACTCACAAAGGCCTAAATACTTTTGTGCTTGCTACTGTCAGGGATATGATGCACAACAAGTATACAGATTCCCTAATAGACAGGATTGTTGCTCCTCTATTAGATGGCTCAATCTACTTTGACTGTTACCCTAATTTCTCTGTGTATACCTTTGACGAAACCATAGATCAGATTTTGCAATTGCAGATTCAAACAGCTGGTTTCGACATGAAGAAAAAGAGAAATAATATTGCTATTCAGATCAAGGGTTGTTTCCGTCACACCAATACCCTTTGGCCAGCTATCCACCATACACCCAGCAGAGACTCAAAGTCAAGTATAGATTTCCTCACTGATGCCAAAAACCAAAAAATTGAGCATCAAACCATCAGATGGGAAGACTTGACATTTCCTGAACACTAGGTTGTGAATAATCCTAAGCCTCTCATTCCTAAAGCTATTACCTTCGTTGATATTACAGAAAATCAATCTTCTACAGTTATTTCATTTCCCAGAAGATCTACCATTGACCGGAGAAGAATAGAGTTAGCCTGCAAACAATCCAAGTATTACAGAGATCCTTCCACTGTAGAAACATCTTGTTCCTCTTCATCTTTTTGTAAACATAATTATTTGTATGAATTAGCCCAGCTTCTAAACTATTCTTCTTTAGAATTCAAATGCCCAGATTGTCAAGAATTTGTTAATCTGCTTACTCTAGTTGAGTCTAACCTCCATTCAAATCATAACCCCGGAACTGGAATCGCTCCTCCTACTACATCTGTAAATTCATGCCCAAATCCCAAATGCACAGATATTCCTTTCCCACATGAATCAGATCTGGATCATGTGCTCATGATGCATGAACTTACCACTCTCGAAGGAGAAGATATAAGGCTGACAGAGATGATGTGTTTAATGAGACCAACCAAACCAAGATATGGTTTGGGATACCTTGAGCAGGCAAATGGCCTGATTCCAGAATGCAGATTTGGCCCCGTTCCTTCTGACTGTAAAATGCCCGCAGTAATGGAAATGCATAAGTTTTTCTCACTTATGGATGGATGTTTGAAATCCGAGATTAGTGCCCAATGGATGAAAGCCATGCTAAATTGGGATCTGTACACTAATCCTCAAGCAGATGAGTTCGATTAGAACTATACTCTTGTAGAGAAGAAACAGTTTGCTGATGATTGGAAGCATTATATGGAGATGAATAACACTTGGATATCTTTTTATTCATGGAAAGATAATATTGCTCCCTTGAATGTCTTTACCGGTTCAATCAGCACCTTAGCAAGCAAGCATGCTTGGACTGCACTTGATGGATCAAAAATTGAAACCACTACGACCTTTCCTCCTTATAAAGGATTTGTCATAGGAGAAAACACAAATGCAGCCAAAGCCATCCCTTTAGTCCAAAAAGATGACACTGCCTTGGGCATTGATGGAAGGATTCAGAAAGCTAGTGAACAGCTTAACTGGACAAATACTGCAGTAAAAGGCTTGGAAATGAATGTTGCAAAATCAATAGAAGCCAGGGAACAAATTGATACTATCCAAGTATCATTAAATGATGTAAATAAATGTTTGAACAATGTACAGTTTGAAACTAGCATGATTCATTCTTATGCCAGAGAGTCATTGAACAAAATAGAAGGAGTAGAAGAAAAGTTAGTTGGTCATTTAGACACAACTAAACAAATTATATCTGGTTTAACTGGAAAAGTTGAAAAGATAAGTCTGTCTAAAATTGAGAAACCAGTTCCAAACTCCTTTCTTGTAAAAAGAAGCATAAGAATACAAGACCCTGTGAAATCTGTAGACAGGTTTCCTGCATTATTTCCTAAAGAAGTAGCCATGTCTTCATCAGACACTGAGGCTACAAATAAAATCACAATTGCATCCTTGTTTAAAGATGAAGAAGCAGAAAAAGGGAAAGAACAGACAGACGAGATCTTTCCCATATATGAACCTCTTGAACATAGGTTCAACAGATATCCTGCACCTGACATAGAAGGCAAAGGAAAACTTCCTGAAGCACACACCTTTTTCCCTGATTCCCACAGAGAGTGGAATATAGATAACATGAGTATAGGCCAAATAAGGCAGATGATTGATATCATGTATACAGAATATAAGCTCATGTGTCTACGAGGGAAATCTGAAATTGATGCTTGTAGGAAAATTATTCAGCGTTTTACAGGGATACTCCTCAGGTGGTGGGAGACAGAATCATCTCCAAAGCTCATAGAAGCAATGGAAGCAGAAGTGCTAAAAGATGAGAAAGGAGATGTGATACATAATCCTGATGGCACAGTTATCAAAAACATGATACGGGAACTTACATCAATGATCTTGGAACATTGGTGTGGAAGTGAAACAGAGATCACTGATAAAAATGAAGTCATTCTGATGAATTTAAAGTGCCACAAAATGTCTCAATATGATGACTTCCACAGGGATTGGATGCAGAGGATATATGAGGTCAAAGACTCAAAGAACCTGTTATGGAAACAGGTATATCTTGCAGCTCTGCCATATAAATTTTTTGATTATATAAGAATGCAGGAAGTCTTTCAATTACCCTTTGAGTCATATACATGGGGAGAGATCTATTCTCTCATTACAAAGACACTGGTCAGTCTATGCACTAGCACAAAGGTAAATAAGTCGCTGGAAAAGCTTTCCAGACTGCCTGACAAAAAATCCATACGCAGTAAATATGGATTAACATTGGATGATCCTTTGATAAAGAAAAGGAAGGCTAAGAAAAGAGCCAAAAGAGAGTTTAAAGAAACTTTCTACAAAAACCGAAGAAATTATCCAAAGTCCAAAGGCAGATATTTAAAGCCGAGGCGAGGCCAAGCCTCTGGAACAAAAAGAGGGTATTATAAATATGTTCCCAGGACACATTATTACAATCCCTCTAATATCCATCTGCATACTCATAAGCAAGACAGATGGAATAAAATTACTTGTTGGCTGTGTGGGAAAACTGGACACACTTCCTCCCGATGTCCAGAGGGTGAAGCATCAAAACTAAACAAGAGAAAGAAGTCCCAAATCTTTGCCCAAAGAAATAAACAAGTAAAGCAAGAAGGAAGAAGACAAATTGTGTGCATGAAATGTGGTTCTCATGCTCACAGCACAGAACACTGCCCAAATGTCACCATCAGAGAAATAGCTCAGCAGCACCAAATAGAAGAGTCTTCTTATGATTCTTTCAGTTCTTCATCTACAGAAGAACTTCATGCTCATATGGGGCAATGTTCAGATTCAAATTCTTCAGACTATTTATGTTCTGATTCTGAAGAATGTGCTTTCCATGTTTAGTATATTTCTGATTCTGAATGTTTCAGCAACTCAAGTGAAGAAGAAGGAGAAAAGCCTAAGCCCCTGAAAGAAAAAGTCCTTATGGCTGCGACAGAAGAAGAAGAACTGAAGATCCTGTCACAAATTTGTGCCATGGAGGATGGAGAGATGAAAAATCGGCTGACGGAAGCTTTTATGGATCAGCTAAAAACAAAAGCTTCGAACAACTCAGGTAAGAAATCTCTTTTTGTTGATGCATCATATGAGAAAAATACAAAATCATTTCAGAGGCATCAGCAGAAGCCTGATAGAGTAAGGCCCCTTACTTTAGGAGAAGTCAGTCGAGAAATTCATATCCTCAAGGCTGAAATTTCTGCATTAAAATTTGAAATGGCAGAAATACAGAAAGGGAAACAGATGGCAAAAGAAGAAGATAATGATCAGCCATGGCATATTGCTTCTCATAGCAGTAATCAAGAAATTCAAATTGCTGAAGGTATGAAGGATCCAAATTTTGGTTTCAAAGATATGAGGCTATTAACCATCTCATACCAGCAACATCATGTTTTAGTAAATATCTGCATAAAAGGGCTTAATTGTGACCACAATTCTTAGTAGGGGCTCCTGTCACGAGCTTGCTACTTGCTACGTCTATTCGTTCAGCTCTGATAGCCAACTCCTGGTGAACCAGTAGTGAACCTACTCAGAACTTTCACACTCTTTTGGCCTCAACAACAGCTTCTTCGCCTAACAATGGCCTTGGCATCCCTTCGTTCCTTTGGCGAACTTCCTGCAAACTTCGAATGAAAGCGTAGAGACAACTACTACCACAGCAGACAATGCTAAAGCACAAACAAGGTATTCAGATGCAGAATGGTGTACTCATTTTATTTCAGAATGGATAAACTGATTACAAAGAGATTCTTTACAGAGATAGACTATCTTCGCATTTATCAGACTTTATGTCGTTCTCAAGGAACAAGCATTATCGAAGGGTACCTGGTGATAGATAGGCTCTGCCTCAGAGTACGACACAACTCATTTGTAGACTCGACGACTTTTTAAATGATTCGGCCACTTTAGGTTTTCACCAGTGCCGAGCACACTGATGCGCAGGCTCCCAAATCACCTAAGGACTTGAGTTCTTCTCATGTTGCGAGCAGATCAGACAGAATGTCCGCAGATGCAGAGCAGGAGAGGCACTCGACTTAAAACACGGAAAGACTCTAACTGACTCCAAATGTGAATGCCCCAACAACGAGCCTTACCCTCATTATATAGGAAGTGAGGGGGGACAAAAATCACTGTAGGCTATCCGTGAACTGTCCTAAAGGTGGATGGAATCATTACTTTCGGATAGTGTTAGGGCAACGTCCGCACAAAGATTCCAGTCTGATGGATGGAATAGTTGCTTTCGGGTAACGCCAAAGCGACATCTGATCGTAGATTCCTGTCGAGAAAAGTAAATCTTACGGAAGATAACAAAGTGGATGCTTTTGATCAAAGCCCACGAGAAAATGATGCCGACAAAACAAAGTGGATACTTTTCGTAAAAGCCCACGGGAAAATATAGACCATTATTTACACTGTGAATGCTTTGGTACAGCAAAGCTCACGAGAAATCTGGTCACAATTAAGCCCTTGTGACTGGCACTCATTATTACATCATGGGTTAGAAAATAGTAAGTCCAGGGAATATGTCCCTTTTATACTGCATTGTGTCCCAGGCTTTTGTGTAAATCCTGCGGACAATCATCGGCTTCCCTAGTACGATCTGGTACTGGACTTTGGTTAATACAAGCCATTCCATGTGTTCTCTCATATATTCTTCAAGGGAATTGTTATATGGAGATGACTTGTATGTTGACCATTCACCTTCAGTCATTTGTTTAACAGTGTTATAAATAGGGTGATTACAGTCTGTACTACATTGCTCAATACATGGTCTACAAAGCTTTTGCAATATTTTTCATATTCTACAGGATCCATGGCAGTTCTATTTATTCCAAAATCAGTCCACCAGTATCTAAACCATTTACATTGTTGATATCCTTGAAAATCACCAATAGCATTGAATCTGAGTCTGGTGTAGTAGGTTTCGACCTTGTCGTCGAGGTTGAGAAATTCCCACCAAAGCTATTTGTAGTCTACAAAGTTGTACACTGTATCTGGAAATATGATCCTGGGATCATTTCTTGGCCACCTGGCAGCTGGTTGAGTTCTAACATGGCCTAGCTCATTCCATAGATCTCTTGTCCTATATATGAAGATATACCTTTCATACATTCCTGTCTTGCGTCCACCATGGCACCAGATAGTGGCAATGTCGTGAAAATTTTGTTCTAAAGCCTGTCATGCAAGATCACCATCCCTCCTTGCTTTATCATATATCATATCATGAATCCACTTACCCCCTTTAGGGTAAACGTTTCTTTCTGGAACAAAGTGTTGGAGTTCGGTATGTGGCTACAAGTTGGCATCTAGCACCTTTGTATTTCGGAGCTGCCACGTGGGTTTCCAATTTCTTTTATAGGTCTCCCAGTCTTGGTCATCAGGGACGGTTCTCAAGACTTCTTGTTTCTAGTGTTGGTCCCACTCTGTGATAATCATCATGACATGATCTTTTGATTCAATGTATTCTCTGCTTAGAAAATCAGGCAGATTATTGTCTTTTCCTTTGATGTGCTCTACCTGAAAATCAAAGTTTGCAAATAAAGCCTAACATCTGGCAAACTTGGCTTCTCCAGCCTTCTTGATATCTTTTGTTAACACCTTCTATAGAGCAGACGCACCAGTTGTCAGGAGAAAATATTTATTAATAAGATAAACTTCAAACTTACTGATACAGTTCCATGTTGCCTTGACCTCCTTCTCGATCGTGGAGTAGTTCATTTTGGCTAGATTCCATACTCCTGATGCAAATTATACAACTTGTTCTTCTTTTCCATATGATTATGTTGGAAAAGTATAGAATGATCCAAAGTTGGTGCAATCTGCAGATATCCATGTGTATTCGATAAGGAGGGTGGTCGCGCACTGATGTGGATTTGTAAAGAGTGATATGGTTGTTGTTCGCAACAAAGTAGGAATTTTATTGCATATCCACCCATTCATTCATAAGCAGAGTGGGTCATCCATTATCTTCTCAAAAGCGTTTCCCAATAACCTGTAAACCACTGAAATTGGTCAACCAATACCTCCCAAAAATCAGAAGTTAATCAATCAGCACTGGCGTGCTACATTCTTGGTGTCCCAAAAGCTTGTCAGCCGTTGAAATTTTAACTAATAAAGATTATTAATTTTTTTTAAAATACAAAAAATAATTATCAATATAATTTCAAAAAATTAAATATATTTTTATAAAAAATATAAAATGATTGATTGTGATGTGAAGTTTTTATTGTTCATATTTCAGAAGCCATTATTCTAAGTTCATTGTCAAGACATGGAAAAATTATGATGAAATAGCAAAAAAAAATTAATGAAATATATATATAAGGAGATATTTAGAGTTAATTAAAGAAAGTGTAAATATATAATAAAGATATCTTAAATAAAAATTAATTTTTAATATAATTAATTAATTAATTTAGAATTAAATATTAATATAAGTATAAAGAAAATGAATTATAATAATTGATAATAAAATATGTATTGAATTTTTATTTGATGAAATTTAATATTCATATAAAACTTGAGTGGGCCTAATGATTATGAGTATGTGTTTCCTCTTAAGAGGTCACAGGTTCAAATCCAGAGGAGGTAGAGTATGTATGTCTTCGTAAATTTAGCAATCAAATCTTTGCATGGAAGTGGGTCCCTTGTCATACACCAATTTGGTGTCTGGCTTGGTCATGACCTTAAAATTGAATAATAATAATAATAATCAAATAGTGAGAGATAGATTATAAATATTAGTTAAAGATGTATTGATAGTGTAATGATTTATGAACAATTGAATATATGATATTAAAGAAAGTTTAAATAGAAATTAATGAAAAAAGGAAAACATAAGAAGGTTGGGAGGGACGAGTGAAGGAGCTAAATAAGGGAAAAAGAAGGAAGTGACAAGGAAAGAGGAAAGAGAAAGAGGTGAAGGGAAACACAACTATTAACAAAAAGTAAATAAATGGGGAACAAAGGATAGGAAAAAAAAATTAAATAAGTTTATATTAGACATATTTACGGTTCATAATATACAAAAGAAACTAACATTAATATATAAAATAATATTCAATAATAAATATCAAATAATATTTTATTTCAAAAATATTATTTATAATAAAACCAAAACTTTCTTTCTAATTTATTAGTTTTATGAATTTGTTTGAGATCACACATCTCCACAAATTGGGAAGCTTTAACTAACATGGATGTACGGAATGAAAAAGGTGAAAGAAAGAAGAAAGAAATTATTTTAACGCCCACGAGGTAAAGATAGACTATGGGATAGATCTTGATGTATTGGGCCCTCTTTTTGTGAAGCTTCACAATAAATGCTCCCAGCTTCTTGACAAACCCCTCGCTAAATAGATTATCCCAAGAGCTAGCTGCCAGCATATCTGTATAACTTTCCCTATTGTTTCTGAAGGCCTCACATTCTAAAATGAAATGCTTTTCTGTTTCCACTTTTTATGGAAGAACAAAAAATGTATAATCTTTCTTCCCACACTTCTTTTGGCCTTTTCTAGTGCCCTCTTTCACAATGGAGTTGATGAGAATTAGTCCTTAACTGAGCAATAAGAATTTTGGCTCTCCAAGCATTGCGTTCTATGGATGCTTTCAGTTGATGACTATGAGTGGGATTAAACACTTCAATGTAGTACTTTTTATTTCTTCCTAACTCCTTATACATAGGCTTGCTTGTAGAACTTATCCATAACAAAAACTTGTATCTACTTTTTCTTTCTTCCTAGCTCCTTATCCGTAGGCTTGTAGAACTTATCCATAACAAAAACATTTTATCTCTTTGTTGTTTATGGAATACGTGTTCAAGCAAATACCCCATTTATTAAACCATTTGTTATTTTGCTACATCCAAGTTTTTTTTTGTTTTTTTGTTTTCTTCTTTTTTTCTTCTTTTTTTTCCCACAATCTGTCTTTAAAGACAACCATATTCTCTTTCTTAATTTTTTTTAAATACCTTATGACTAGCACCATAGCAATTGCTTCAATAGGAGCATCCCTGTTTCACTTAACAAAATAGTTTAAGGAACTGCACTTTTAATCTTGAATTTGTTTGTAATCAAAGGCTTCTGAATTTTCTCAATTTGTCTCCACTACATGTCGGATGTACTGGTGGACCATAGTTCACAACCATAGAGAATCATTGGAATCACTAGATTCCCAAAAAGAGTTTGAGTGGTTTTCCAGTAGCATAACTCTGCTTCTCTACGCCTATTTTGAAAAGCATTGTTAAACACACACATGGCAACAACATAATTTGAAAGATAAAACATGAGAATACATTTTTATTAACAAGTGATATACATTTATAGTACATGGTTTGACCGTTCGATTCCACATCCCAAGGTCTCTTGGACTCCTTTTGTCTATTCGGCTTCCACACTAACCCATTGAGGATTAGGTGTCCAACATTCCTCCTCCTTAATTCAAAGGCTTATGTATAAGTCCAAGAAGAGAGTTGTAATACAAAATGTGCAAAAATGCATGGTAGCACTAGGCTGAATGCGCTCTCTGAAATGTTGGTATAAAGGGCAGTGGTTTAAGGATGACCGCCAACACTTGAACGCTTAGTGGAGTTCCCGGAACTCTTCAAAAACTGGCAAGAAGTTGAAGTCTTCTGCTAGAGGAAGTTCTCCTATTGTTTTGAAGAGGGAAACCTTCAACCATGAAAGGAAGGTCTCACCCCGCATAAAAGGGAGAACTTCATCCTGAAAAGGGAAGTCCCAACCTGTGATGATTTAAGGATGACCAACAACTCCGGAATGTTTAATGCAATTCCTGGAACTCTTCCAAAACTGGCAAGAAGATGAAGTCTTCTGCTAGAGGAAGTGTTCTAAATTTTGTTCCTGGAATTCTTCTGAAACTAGCAAGAAGCTGAAGTCTTCTGCTAGAGGAAGTGTCCCAGATTACTAACTGAAGGCATGTTCAGGGGCATCTTTGTTTCTGGCTACAACTTGAAACTGGTGTGGTAGGTTATGACTCAGGCTTGCTTGATGTGACTTTGAAGCTTGTAGATGACCATCATTTCCCCCCCCCCCTGTCAGATACAAGGTGAGATGATGAAGAAAACTCAACTGCAAGACTGTTCAATACTCTAGAACAAGTTCTGACATGTAACTAAAATATCTTCTTGGTTGTTGATGCCCATTGCCAAGAAGCAATCCATCCTAGATGAATCTTTGTTCTTGCAGGAGACTTTTTTTTGAAGCATCTATTTGAAGAATGATTGGTTTTATGACAGTGCTTACATGGATGAAGATCAAAACTGTGATCTTTTAGATGGCCAACTCGGTCACAGTGTTGGCATTTCACAATCTGTTGTTGTTGTTGTGGTTGTGGAAGAGAAAAAGAATCTAAAACAGCTAAAGGTGAACTGTCATGAAGAATAGGTGAAGATGAATCATCCTCAAGAAATCCAACAGTTTGAAATTGAATTGGCTTTGAGTAGTCTAGAATATGAAAGGACAAGTCCTTGTCATATCCAAGACCAATTCTGTGCTTGTTGTGGACAAGTTGTTCCCAAGGTCTGATAATGGGCTTGGGAAGTGCATACTGAGTTTCTGCATCTGCATGTACAAATGCTCCTTTATTGGGCACTGGATCTGAATGAACTTCAACAATATTGTCTTGCTGTTTATGAGAGTCTGTTTCATTGTTCTGAACAGAAATAGGTTCAGAATGACTCCTCTGTTTTAATTCTTCTTGCTATAGCTCAGATTCGAGCTACAGAAAATCAATTTTATTTTGTGCATTTTGTAGATAGACTTGAATGTTTATGAGAGAAAGTTTGCTGACTTTTAATGCATCATGAGTAGTAGACAATATCAGAGTTTTGAGAAACTCTAATACTTCATTGATTCTATCCATTTTTTCTTCAATGTCAGAATTACACCTTAAAAACTAATCACAACTACTACTCAATGCAGAAAAGTACTACCCACTCAAAGTACACATCAATATCCTTTATAAATGTGCAGCAAATGATTAGTGTGCAACCAGCAAGCACCAATTACAATCCATTACATAAAAATAAGAGTTTACTCATGACCAGCACTATGTTCTCACAATACAACTGACTAAACTTTTCTCCACAAAAGATTACTTTTATTTGTCAAAACAATCATTGCCTTTATACAACCCACCAAACTCTTATGCAGCAGTTGAATCAAGGAATCAATGCATATATATGTAGACAAAAACTATAATGAGTTTTAAATACAATGCCACACTGGGGCAGCAACAACTACAAACTTGCTTGGATCCTTCAAATACACCTTCACTTTCTTGGCCAGTGGAAAAGAATAGTCAAGTTCAATAGTGACTACTAATACATTCTTGTAACCATTGATGATAGCATGTGGAACAACGGCAATTGTGGGATTACAGATAGAGAAAGAGCAAAACATCTGGTTAATCAAACCATAGTAATTTGATTGTATTCTATGTGCATTTGCAAGACGGAATTTGTACGAGAAGTTCCACTAGAAATTGAGTGGTCAATAATAATCTCAACTAGAGGTGGTAAAACAAATTCTACTGGAAAGCTTATATATGTTGACTATTATATTTATCGTTGTTACAATAGTCACTTCCTTGTCTCAAGGCAGTAGAGAATTACATGACAACCTCCTGATGTCATTGATGTATAACACTTGTAGATACTATCGAGTATATATAGAACACGGAAAAGCTTACCCAGTTCTTTAATTCCCAAAGAGACTTCATTGTTTGAACATTTAAAATCTTGAATGACCATTGTCAATTCATGAACATCAAAATAGTAAATTAGTCGTTGGACAGTAAGGGAAATACGAAGTGCAACAGTTTTTGAAAGATATATTTTCTTTCATGTCACACTCACAGACGAAGGGTCTCAACCTTAACGTATTACGGTTCAAAGTGCTTTAATTACATCATCCTTTAGTACAGATTGACAAGTTGATAATATGCATTATGAAATAATGCATACCAAATACCAAAATATCAAACCAACTTAATCAAACACACACAGACTAGTAATAATTGAAATCAACTACCATTTGTTATAGTTCTCACCATCTAATAATGTATACTTCAGTATCTTCTCCTCACGAGACTCCTTGAGCGATGACCCCCACGCAGTGACCTCTGACGAACAATTTTGCGTCGAAATGGACCATTGTTGAAGGCATAATCAACATATATGTTTTGAGTCAATAATTATGCTCCATTAAGATTCGTTATTGCAGCTTGAGCCTCCTTAAATGTTTCATATTCAATAAAGGCATAGCCCTTAACGAAACGAGTTCACTTCATTTCAACTAGATCAGCATCATGTTATATCAATGGGTCAAAACCACAAAAATATGTAGGCATCTATAGTGATTTGCATTAAATTTCTAATACCCAGAACATTGGCATGGTTCACACAGTAATTACATAAACTGGAATCTTTTTTTGGAGAGACAGTGTAGTATTTTGGGAATGAGACAGCGGAGTGGATAGGTGTGGACTCCGAGTACAAACCTCGAGTTCGATCAACTGCAGGTTGAGGCAACGTGGATTTTAGCATAGTCAGCCTCTCTCACCCCACCACAGTTTTTACCAAAATGAAGGATAACTTCATGCATGCCAAATTTGTAATAGTTATGATGGATCCTGAGTGCACTCCTAGGTGCGAGTATTCTACACTAGTTGATAAGTGATTACAATGCCACCAAAAGTCACAGCAGAGGTCTGTTGAGTATCAACGAAGAATAAATACAGAGAGACGATCAGAATGAGTAGCAACGAAGAATAAATACCAAGAAATGGAGTGTAACCCAACAGCGTGGTATAGATCTCTCCAACGATGAGGGGATATGGAGGCCAACAACGTGGAGAGGGCAGCATATGGAGGCCAGTAGCGTATATGGAAGCCCAACAGTCCAAATTCACAGTCTTAGCACAATTCGAGCAATGTAACAGAGCAGCGTAGTAGGACTATGTCAGAGGAGTGAGGGAGGTTATAAAATTGGTAGAAAAAATCCATGACAAACTAACATTCTTCTGAGGAAACTAATACCATGTCAGATACCATGTCGGAGAATAATGGTAAATCGCAGCGCTGTTATACCAGCGTGGAGAGAGCAGCGAAAAACTCAAGTGTTACTGAGATTATCAGGCAGGGCAGACCCTTATTATCAAGTAGAGGGAAGACCCAGATTATTGCTGAAGGGAGTTACAATGAAAGTTAGAAGCCAAAAATGGCACTGGAGAAATGACAGGTTGCAGCTAAAATTTAGCTGAGGAAATATTCATGAGAAAATATTCATGAAATGCAGAATTGATGGCAGAAATGACCTGCATAAAAAGGCCATAAAATAAATGGCTCAAAGAAATTATGCAAGGTAGGAATACGTCTACTCTGATACCATGTTAAACACACACATGGCAGCAACATAATCTGAAAGATAAAACATGAGAATACATTTTTATTAACAAGTGACATACATTTATAGCACATGGTTTGACCGTTGGGTTCCACATCCCAAGGTCTCTTGGACTCCTTTTGTCTATTCGGCTTCCACACTAACCCATTGATAATTAGGTGTCCAACAAGCATAAAATGTTTTCCAACCCCCAAAATTCTTTTCTTTCTACAACCATCCCAACTTAGATTTTTGTTCCAAGTATTTGTAATCCGCAACTTCTTCCGGAATGTTGCCTTCAAAGTAGAACTTATGTTGGTTATGTCTTTTTTTAGAGAAAACCACTACTTTCATTTTGCTAATATTGACTTGCATCCCCACACTTCTACAAAAATGCTCAAGGGATAGTAAGTGCTCTTGCAAACCAAGAGTCAATTTACCAATCAGAATAAGGTCATCTCCATACAAGAAAGGCCTTATAACAAACTTGCCCAAATAGATACCATCAACCCCCACTCCTCAAGTTTATGGATATATAAACCAAAAAGGGTAGGAGACAATGCAAAACATTACTTGACCTCGATATTGCTTCTAAAACTTTCAGAAATGCCTGCTAAAGTTCTAATTTTTACTTTCACCTGTTCGTACATCCTATGCATAGCTGCTCTCAAATGTTTAGGAACCCCAAGTTCCTCCATTTTGTGCCAAAACTTATCCCTAGGAGTCATGTCAAACACTTTTCTGAAATCAACAAAGCAACAAAAAAACTTCTTTATTTTTCTCTAAGCATTTTCAATGATCTACCTTAAAGTTATACAATGATCAATCGTGTAATGTTTAGGTCTAAACCGGCTTAAAATATACAATGATCAATCGTGAAATTTTTAAGTCTAAAATCGGCTTGCCTTTAGCACGCTTACATGATAATGAATATAAATATTAAAGAGTTCAATTTTGTATATCTTTTTCTAATGTCAACTTCAATTTTTTAAGAAAAATACATTGAAGGTTGAAAATACGACTTGTAAAATTTTTATATATTTTAGGAAGGTTCAAAATCAAATGTATTATGTACATCTGAAATAGAGTTGAAAATTTTGGGAAAAGAAAAACAGGGGAGAGATTGAAGAGGCGAATTGGAAAATATATATCTAGTATGTATGTATTTAATAGAGAAAAAAATGAAATTATTTTTAGTGTGATTTTTTATTGTTTTTGGTGTTGGAATCTTGTGGAAAATTTTGAAGTGAAATCTTGATTTGTGTTATTTGAGCTAATTTTTTCATTGTATATATGGATTCATTTTATTGTGCATAAATTACTCATCAATCTTGTGATTTCAATAAATTCCTCCAAAATTTTATAAAAATTAAATAAAAAAATACACTGAAAAATTTGGGAAAAATTTCGAAAAAATTACAAAAAACAACTCACTAAAAAATACCTTCTTAACTTGACAATGGCTTTATTTAATTATTGAATTGTTGATGTGGTGCACTAGGTTGTGTATGCATCCGCTAATGTGATGGCTTTATTTGATTATTGAATTGTTGACTTCGTGCAATAAGTCATGTGTGCATCGGGTAATGTGTTTGTAAGACAAAACTAGTAACCAGAGTTATCATTAATACTACCTCAAATATGGTTATGTGTTTTTATCCCACATTTATATCTTATGGATTGTTCTTGTTACTAGTAAATTTCTTATTTTAAAATTTTAATTGTTCTTGTTACCTCGTAAATTTTTAATTTTAAAAGAAAATATTGTATTTGAAGTAATAAATTAATAGTGTAAGTGTAATTTCTATTATAGAAATATTAAATAACCAACATTCAAATATGGCGAGCCATATTTCCCATACTATGGGGTCATAAATAAATGGCGGGTGTATATGCCCACCGTTCGATTTTGCTAAGGGCGAAATCCAACGGTGGGCATATACAGCTGCCGTTCATTTATGGCCGGATAGCATGGGATTTATTGACGGCCTACAAATATTGGTGACTTTTTACTCATTTTTAATGGATGAAGGAGGAGTTAGTCTATGCAAAGTATTTAAACATATTATAATTATATATATATATATATATAATAGATATTATATAGATAATAGATATATATCCATATGAATAGGGTTCCGAACAAAATGAATGGAAGTGACAAATTTTTTTGGGAAAACAAAGATAAAGACATATTTCTTATTTTATGGATGATCTTTTAGATTTAACTAGAAATGCATTATTAAATATAAAAAATTCATTAATAATGGATGTCATTTTCAATTTTTTTTTTAATAATTTTATTTCACATTACTAATTACAAAAACAAAACTAAAACAGTCAGAATGGATGGAAGTGACAAACAATTTATTGAAAACAAAGATAAAGACATATGTCTTATTTTATGGATCATCTTTTGGATTTAATTAGAAATGTATTATTAAATATAAAAAAATCATTAATAATGGATGTCATTTTCAATTTTTTTTTAAATAATTTTATTTCACATTACTAATTAGGAAAACTAAATTTATAGATAAAGTAAAAAGTAAAATTTCTTTTTATAAACAATGTTATAATTTTTTGTGAGTTTAAAATTCTGTAATCCATAATGTTTAAAAAAGATTTTTTCAGAGAAATCACATCAAATAATTCCTTGGAACCAACATTTCTAACCCTCTACTATAGTTCATCATCAAAACAAGATTTTTCAGAAAAATCACATCAAATAATTCCTTGGAGCCAACATTTCTAACCCTCTACTGTAGTTCCTGTAATTTATCATCAACTCAAAAATAAAATATCTAATGTAACATCAGCTATATTATAATTATTTTCAATCCAGAGATATCAATCAGCACGGGCGTAAAGATTCTAGCATTTCCCAAAAACTTGTCAGTCATGAAATTGGTCAACCAATGCATTCAATTTTAGAGTATTGCCCGCGGGCCCCTATACCCGTCAATGTCACAGGTGGTGACCCACTCGGGTCGGTCGCAGAAAAATTGATTCTGGCACAGCCAGTCCGGCTATTGTGTTTTTACTACTACGTTTTTGTAATATATATCCAAATAAGTTTGAGGTATTTAGAAAAGTTTTGGTTATTTAAAATATACATATATTAAAGTAAAGTAAATGGTTCATAAATATTTAGATTTATTTGGTATAAATATTTTTTTATTTTTAAAATTAAAATTATATAAGAAAAAAATTTAGTTATAATTAATAATTAAATAAATTTAAATTTATTTTAATTCTAGATTATTAAAACAAATTTAAATTAGTTATTTATATTTAAATATCCATATATATAAGAATGCATAAAATTATTCAAACAAAAAAATAGCTCTTTAGTTATTCTAATATTTAAAAATAAAATTAATTATATAAATAATCTATTGATAAAAATATAATTTATTCTCCTGTTAATGTATATTTATTAATTTTTATTTTTTTTAGATTTAATTTTTTTTGCTAGTGCAAGAGATGAACCTTCTATAGCATTAATTCAAAAATAACTTACATATATTACAACCACTCACGCACAGAGTGGACAAAAAAACCAAGGCGTTGTCTATCAATGGTACGAACTTATAACCCAAAAAAAATGGACGACAGACCTGAAAGGAGACCAACCCAAAATGTGCAAACAAAAGCTTAACGAACAGTTGTCCACAGCAACACTCTCTAAATATGCCAAAAAAGACTTGATCTAATCTACATCTTAAACCAACGGCGGAGATGAACATTTGACCAGGAACGGCTAACCGAACTTAACACCCCGGTACCACAAAAATGCCCGAAAAAACCTGACCGTTGATCTCAATCAACAGATCCAACGGCAGAAAAGAAAATCGCACAACCCCACATGCTGCTATTTAACGTGCGATCACGGTGGTTTTCCAAACAGTCCCCTTGCCACGTGTTATTCACTGAATGGGATTGCTGCAAAAAAGGTGAAACCGCTTTCTGCTCGCGGGGCTTGCGATCACTCCAAAACTGCTCAGGATACAGAAAACCTCTCGGAGGCGAAAGAATAAGGATGTCGGGGGTGCCAAGAGCTCCCTGCTTCTGATCGCACGACAAACGAGCTCTGCCAGTGACATTGTGAGATGAGGCCTCTACCAGCTTGTCTGAAACCCTCAGAGAAAAGCCACCCGCTTTGCCACCACTGAAGCCCTGATTGAGTGCGCTTCTCCGAACATCAAACCACTAAAGCTCACTATTCGCTGTAAAACCAAAAATGTACACTCCTCTGCTCATATCGCTTCTGAGTTATCTGTGTTGCCCTCCATGGTCCTGCTTTTAACATCAACCAATCTTCCTCAGCTTGATCATGGCATTTCGCGTTGAGACTGAGTTGAGGTAGCTCTTGCCATTTTGTTGCAAACTTTTCCTCTGCGCAATTCACTCCTTGATTAGCCAAGAGATTTGCCAGCTTATTGGCTGATCTTCGAACATGTTTAAAAGTTATTGTACGGAGGCCTAGAAGGTGTTTGTGGATCCGTTGAAAGCTCTAGATGAGCCTCCAATTCTTTGAGACCTTTTCCGGTGTTGTACCCCAGCTGATTCTCTTGGCTGAATTAATGATTAACTCAGAATCAGCTTCAACAATCACATTGTGTCGATTATCTTGAAGCAGGAATTCTAAACACTGTTCCATAGCCAGAATTTCTGCCATATTGTTGGTGGCCTTTCCAAGATGACCATGGAAAATAAACAGGATGTTCCCTTTTTCATCCCTTAAAACTCCGCCATGACCTGCTCTGCCCAGGTTGCCCTTTGAGGCTCCATCAATGTTGAACTTCAAAAAACCCTTGGGGGGAGGTTGCCAAAAATCGAGCTCAGAGTCTCTAAAGAGATTCTTCCTGCCCAGGCTCTGAGGAATAAAAACCTGCAATCCTAGCTGGCAGAGAATCCTCCAATCAGGAGCTGAGGGAGGACTCTCAGGGAGATTTCGGACAATAGAACGATAGTCTCTTGAAGCTGTTTTAGGATCTGATCAAAAAGGTAAAGGGGTGCTTTTTTTTTCTCCTTGAAAATCCTGTTATTTCTTTCTTTCCAAGTGTTCCAGATGATGAAGCCCGATGTTAGAGCCCAGGAAATGCTAAGAACTTTGTTATTCGTAAAATTGCTTCTCCACTTGCTTAGGGTGTTGATGATGCTTCCTTGGTCCCTATCCGACTGTTGGAAGATGGAGGCGAAAGAATCCCACAGCTTGGAGGAAAAGGAGCAGTTGTTGAGAAGATGCTCCATTGTTTTCTCTTGCACTTCACATCGCTGGCACCTAGAAGGCCCCAAAACACCCCTTTTCCTAATATTGTCCCAAGTCAAAATCTTCCTGTGTTGCACCAGCCACAGGAAGAGTTTAATTTTCATCCAACCTTTTTGTCTCCAAAGTCTTTGCGATGCTTTGTCCGGAGCTTGGGAAGCTAAACCAAGGAGAATTATTTTAGCATCCTTAAGATTAAAGGTGCCCTCATTGTTATTGCCCCATCTTAGCTGGTCATTCCCTTCTGAAACTAGAATTTTCCATCGATCTAACTCTTGCATTAGCATTTCAGCTTTGTCTTTTAAAGGGTTGTCATCCCTAAGATCAAATTTCCTCCATTTTCTCCACTTTCCTACATTGTTGGTTTGATCCCAGAAATCCTTAACTTTGATTAATCCTTTAGCATCTGCCTCTGCCTTAAGTTCCTTCAATTCCTCTTTCAAAAGAATGGGTTCTTATTGCCATCTGTCCTCCCAAAACAGAGCTAAATTTCCCTCTCTAATTTCCCAGAAGCCATTATCTTGGACTAGACCTCTATTGTCCCAGGCCTTGTTCCATATGTGTGATCCCTTGATATTACCATCCATTATTATATGATCCTCACTTGGCCATGAACTGGCATATTTTTCTTTCCAAATTGTAACCTGCTGAGCCTTTGGTTCTTTTAGCCATCGCCATCATAATTTAGCCCCTAGAGCTTTGCTTAAAATTTTAGGATCATCCAATCCTAGGCCTCCATGATTTCTGGGTTTGCAGATTTTTTCCCAGGCTACCAAGGCCCATTTTTTCTTTTCTTCCCCCTTTCCCCAAAGAAAGTTTCTTTGTATGTTTCTGAAAAGTTGCAAGACTCCTTTAGGAGCTGGGAGAGTAGAAAGCATAAAAATTGGGATTGATTGTAGAACAGCCTTTGTGAGCACTAATCTGCCAACCAGGTTTAAGGACCTTATCGTCCATTTTATTATTTTGTCTTGCAGTTTATTGATCACCGCCTCCCAGATGCTTTTGTGTAGAGGCTTAGCAGTTAGTGGAATCCCCAAATACTTTGAGGGGAGAGAATCTCTTTGAAAGCCCAGAATTTTAGCAATGTTCTTTTGAATGGAAATATTAGTATTGAATAAAAAAATGTTGGATTTGGAGAGATCAACTTCCATACCTGAAGCCTTGGCAAATTCATTTAGGATCTGTTTGAATGCATGACCTTCTTTGACTATGGGGATTCCTTGCAGCGTGGTGTCATCCACAAACTGTTGATGCGTCCAAGCCTATCCCCTATCAGAAAGTTGGAGACCTTTGATCTTACCGACTTCCTTAGCATGTTTGATAGACCGACCCAGTCCTTCCATCATGAGGATGAAGAGAAAGGAAGAGAGTCGGTCCCCCTGTCTGAGGCCTTTAGAAGGAAGAAAAGTTTCAGAAGGAGAGCCATTGACTAGAACAGAGAAACTGGAGGAGGTGACCAGGGCCAAGATCCATCTCACCCAGTTGTGATCAAACCCAAAAGCTATGAGTATTTTCCTGATATAGTTCCAGCTCAGTTTATCATAGGCCTTAGCAATGTCCAATTGTATGATCATACCAACCTTTTGGTTGATAGTCAGAGAATGAACCACCTCATGTGCTTGAATGATATTGTTGAGAATTTGCCTTCCTTCCACATATCCAGATTGTTCCACAGAAACCAGGGAAGGAAGGAAAGGTTTGAGTCTATTGGCCACCACTTTTGAAATTATCTTGTAGACCACATTAAATAAAGCTATTGGTCTAAACTTGTGAGGAGGCTGAGAAGCCTCCTGCTTGGGAATTAGGGAAATGAAGGAAGTGTTCAAAGCTTTTAGAATAGTTTTATTCATCCTGGAATCTTGTACCACCTTCAGAATATCTTGTTTAACAATACTCCAACAGGCCTTGAAGAAATCAACGTTGAAACCATTTGGGCCAGGTGCTTTACCATTTTGCATTTCTTTGAGCACTTTGTTGACTTCACCTTTGGTTACTGAATTGTTGAGGTTGAAATTGTCCTCACTAGACACCAGCCTAGTAATGTGTCTTGTGAAGTTTCTGATGGAATTCTCTCTATCATAACAAGTTTCTTTGGCAATGCCTCAAAAGTGCTTGACAAGAGCTTTTTCTATCTCAGCATGAGAGTTGTGAAGAATGCCTCTCTCATCCTTGATCACTGAAATTTTGTTGTGAACTTTGTTTGCCATAGTGGATCTATGGAAGAATATAGTATTTCTTTCTCCCTTTTTGAGCCATTGAACCCTCGATTTTTGCCTCCAAAATATTTCCTCTTGTTTGCATAAATCCTCCCATTCTTGATGGCATTTGGTGACATGATCATTCCTGGTTTCATCAAAGACGTCTGTGATAAGGGGTTGGTTGAGTTCCTGCATTTTACCCTCTACTGATTTTGTAGCTGCAAAAATATTGCCATGTTCATTATTGTTCCATTCCTTGAGCCTAAGCTTGATGTGTTTTAGTCTTTTTTGAAGAAGGAACATTCTGGTGCCCTGAATGTTCAAATCTTCTGACCACCATTTGGCAATGTTACTGTTGAAATCTAGATGGGAAAGCCAGATGTTTTCAAAGAGAAAAGGTCTATTCCTTGGAGTACCAATACTCTGCACCTCCAGATGAATCGGCCAGTGGCCAGATCCTCCAAAGGGTAGAATTCTTGCTGATATTTCCTTATTATTGAGCATAAGGTCTTCAGATATCATGAATCTATCTATTTTTGAAGTCACCTGAGATTCTCCTCCTCTTTTGTTGTTCCAAGTAAATATGCCACTATTAGTTACAATGTCCACTAACTTCATAATATTTGTAAAAAACTGAAACTTCAGAGAGTCTTTACTTTGAACTCTGGTTCCACCTTTTTTCTCTGAAAGCGATTTAATCATGTTGAAATCCCCTCCCAGTTTCCATGGCATGCCTACATTTCTGTCTCTGAGTTCCTCCAGAGAATCAAGAAATTTTAGTTTTCCTTCCAGTCTTTGGGGTCCATACACATTAGTGATCAGGTAGGTTTCCTTATCTCCAACAGGCTGGATGACCACATAAAGATATTCTCGAGATGCCTTGGCATCTAAAATATCTATTTTCTTAGGATTCCAAAGGGTGAGTATACCACCTGCTGTATTCTCCACTTTGACTTCTAGAAACTCATAACAATTGAGCCACTTGCTATGAATATCTTTTAATTTTTGAATGGAACATTTGGTTTCCTGGATGAAGATCACATCCGGAGATATTTGTTTCATTCTGTTACTAATCAGTCTCTGTTTTCTTTTACTACCAAGACCTCTAATATTCCAAGAAGTGAACTTCATCATTAACGATTGGTAAAGGACTAGCTAGTTAGGTATTTCATCTAACCTGAGTCTATCATTAACTTTCCACATTCCATTAATAGCTCGTTCTACTTTTTCCTACCTCTTTTTTTTCCTGGGTTTCTGGGTGCTAATCCAGGTATGGGTTTTGCCATTTTTACCCCTTCATTGCTCTGCATTTCCTTGCTTCTTTGTCTCTCTGGTCCTTTGTTTTGGGTTTTCCATATATATAGTTGCTGGACTCTATTGAACTCCTCTGGGGGTAAAAAGTTTATCCCTTCATTAGTTCCTTGAATCAAGAAATCCTCCTGATCAAGATTTTCTTTCTCAAGAATCACTTGAAGTTCTTGGTCCTCCATTTCCATCTCACTTTGGGTCATCTCATGATCCATTTCTATTTCTGCATCACTCACCATCGTTTCTGTCTGCAGATTCTTATCTGGTGTTTGTTCCTTGTCCTCTTCTTTCCCTTCTTTCATTAACCATTCTCCCTTCCTCTGGTCTGTTGTAATAACTTCTTCCTCCTCTTCCAGGACTTGGAACCTGTTTTGGCTGGTTTGTTGTCCTTCAGATTTCTGTGCCTTTGACCCCTTCTTGCTTCCTTTTCCTTTGTTTGCCACTTTGTGAAAGCTTTCAGAGTCTTTCATTGCATTAGCTTTACTCTTATTCTCTATTTTAGTGAGAGGGAAATCCCTGAATAGGTGCCCATGTTCATGACATTTGTGACATCTGAACGAAATATGTTCATAATCTATAGTTTGAACCCATTCTTCATCATAAACTTCCAATATTATCTCATCTGGAAGAGCTCTAGAGAGATCCATCTCCACACATATCCGAGCAAAGGAAGTATACTTTCCCCTCCTAGTGGTTTCAGAAGCTTTGACAAACCGTCCTAACTTATTTCCTATGGCTATTAAGGACTCTGTTTGCCAATAATCAAGCAGAAGAGAATAGAGCCTTACCCAAACTGGGACCGAAGTAAAGGTCTCACGTTCCGAGACAAAATTCATGATCCAAGGTCTCATATAGAGACCTGCAGCAACAAAGAAGTAAGGCCCGCCTTCAAAAACTCTATCCTTATCTTTGGTGTTCGCAAAAGCACGGTAAAGAAACCCTTTGATCCTAGGTGTAGGTCAATGGTTCCTTTTGGTTTCCAGTGGTATCTTATCCACATTTGTAAGGCTTTTTCAATGGGCCATAAACCCATGAATTTGCAAATGATTGCATAGGTTTGCATATGGTCCCTGTGCGCCTGCAGAGTAGGCTCATTTAACGTAACTCTGGGAGTTACAGCAGCTTTGGGCTTACATGGGCCCATGTGTGCTTTGTTTTTTGTTCCCTGTTCCTTGTCTTCTTCCTCATTTTCTTTAATAATAATATTCTCCTTGGATTTCTGTCCATCTTGTTCCTCTTCACTGTTCCTATTCCTTCCCTTTGAAGGTCCTTTATCATATTCCATAGGCTTTTTTCCCATGCTGGTTATGGCATGTTTGAAGGAGGGATTGGAGCTCCCTCCTTTGCGCCCCTCCATGGATCGCTGCCCTTGCAACAAGTCGGTAACCCTAGTTTTTTATTTTTTCGTCTTCTGCTCCCCCTTGTTTCCGCCTAATCAAATAATGTTCCTTTTTTAAAATTTAATTTTATTATTATTTAATTTTTGACAATTTCTAAATAATAATTATAAAAATAAAAAGATTCATACACTATTTTTTAGATTTTCATTCACCCTCATAGGTTATGCTAGCTTTATAAACCTAGTTTTGTCAGGGCATTCTCATTCGGCCTCATGGTTATGCTAGCTATTTAAAACTAGTTTTATATCATGATAAGTGGATTGAGCATGATATGAATGAATATGGGAATATTTAAAAATAAATAAATAAAAGTAAAGTAGGGACATTTCAAATATGTAGCTAATGTTGTAGAATTAATCAATTTTATTTTTTTACTAAAGATTATTAATTATTTTTAAAAATATAAAAAATAACTATAAATATAATTTCAAAAAAATAAATATATTTTTTATAAAAATATAAAATAATTGATTGTTTGTACAAAAAGATTCACAAATGTGAGTTTTACTATTCATATTTCAAAGCCATTATTCTAGTTCATTTTCAAGACATGGAAAATTATATGAATAGAAAAAATAAAATAAAAATTAATGAATATGTATGTCAAGGAGATATTTAGAGCCAACTAAAGAAAGTGTAAATATATAATAAAGATATCTAAATAAAAATTATTTTTAATATAATTAATTAATTAATTGTAAATATGTAGAATTAAATATTAATATAAGTAGAAAAAATGAGGTATAATAATTGATAATAAAATATATATTGAATTTGTATTTGATGAAATTTAATATTTATATACATTTTGAGTGGACCTAATGATTAAGAGTATGTGTTTCTTCCTATGAGATCATAGGTTCAAATCTAGAGGGGGTAGAGTATGTATGTCTTCTTAGACTTAGCAATCAAATCTCTGTGGGGAGGTGGGTCCCTTGTCCCACAAACATGGGGTCCCATACGCCAATTTGGTGTCTGGCTTGGCCCTCACCATAAAATTGAATAATAAAATAATCAAATAATAAGACATAGATTATATATATTAGTTTGGTATTGTAGTAAATGAGTAATATTAATTAATATATATATGAAAGATGTATTGATAGTGCATTGTTTTATGAATAATTGAATATATAATATTAAAGAAATCTTAAAGAGAAATTAATGAAAAAGGAAAAGGTAAGAAGGTTGGGAGGGATGAGTGAGGGAGCTAAATAAGTGAAAAAGAAGGAAGGGACAAGGAAAGGGGAAATAGAGAGAGGTGAAGGGAAACATAATTATTAATGAAAAGTAAATAAATGGGGAACAAAGGATAGGAAAAAGAGTGTTAAATTAGTTTATAGTAAACTTATTTACTATTCATAATAAACAAAAGAAACTAACAACATTACTATATAAAATAATATTCAATAATAAATATTAAATAATATTTTATCTCAAAAATATTATTTATAATAAAACCAAAACTTTCTTTCTAATTTATTACTTTTATGAATTTATTTGAGATCACACATCCTCACAAATTGGGGAGTTTTAACTAAAATGGATTTAGCGAATGAAAAAGGTGAAAGAAAGAAGAAAGAAATTATTTTAACCTCCACTAGGCTAAAGATAGCCTATGGGATAGATTGCTTCCCTATCTACTTGATGTATTAGACCCTCTTTTTGTGAAGTTTCACAGTAAATGCTCCTAGATTCTCGACAAACTCCTCACTAAATAGATTATCCCAAGAGCTAGCTCCCAACATAATGCAAAATTTTCCCTGTTGTCTTTGAAGGCCTCACATTCTAAAATGAAATGCTTTTTTGTTTCCACTTTTCCAGAAGAACAAAAAATGTATACTCTTTCCTCCCACACTTCTTTCGGCCTTTTCTAGTGCCCTGTTTCACAACAGAGTTGATGAGAATTACTCCTTACTTAGCAATAAGAAGTTTGGCTCTCCAAGATATATTGGGATCTATGCGTGCTTTTGGTTGATGACTATGAGTGGGATTAAACACTTCAAT
The DNA here is from genome assembly GCA_000404065.3 of Pinus taeda. Lineage (NCBI taxonomy): Eukaryota > Viridiplantae > Streptophyta > Pinopsida > Pinales > Pinaceae > Pinus > Pinus taeda. Next base: position 224,552 of record APFE030623425.1, read on the forward strand.
ATAATATTTTTTCTTTCTTCCTAGCTCCTTATCCCAGGTACACTTGTAGAACTTATCCATAACAAAAGATTTTATCTCTTTGTTGCTTATGGGATACTTGTTCAAGTAAATACCCCATTTACTAAACCATTTGTTATTTTGCTGCATCCAAGTTTTTTTTTTGCACAATCTGTCATTAAAGACAACCTTAGGCCATCTACTCTCTTCCATTTGCTTAATTTTTTTAAATATCTTATGAATAGCACCATAGTAATTGCTTCAATAGGAGCATCCCCTGTTTCACTTAACAAAATAGTATAAGGAAATGCACTTTTAATCTTGAATTTGTTTGTAATCAAACACTTCTGAATTTTCTCATTTTGTCTCCACCGCATGTCATGTCAGATGTACTGGTGGCTCATAGTTCACAACCATAAAGAATCATCGGAATCACTAGAAGCCCAAAAAGAGTTTGAGTGGTTTTCTAGTGCCATAACCCTGCCTCTCTACGCCTATTTTGAAAAACATAAAATGCTTTCCAACCCCCCAAAGTTTTGTTTCTACAACCATCCCAGCTTAGATTTTTGTTGAAGTCAATTCCGAGGTATTTGTAATCCCCAACTTCTTCCATAATGTTGCCTTCAATGTAGAACTGATGTTGGTTATGTTTTTCTTATAGAGAAAACCACTACATTCGTTTTGTTGATATTGACTTGCATCTCCACACTTCTACAAAAATGCTCAATGGATAGTAAGTGTTCTTGCAAACCAAGATTCGATTTAGCAATTAGAATAAGGTCATCTCCATACAAAAGAAGCCTTATAACAAACTTTCCCAAATAGATACCATCACCCCCAACTCCTCAAGCTTTTCGATATATAAACCAAAAAGGGTAGGAGATAGTGGGCAACCTTACTTGACCCCAATATTGCTTCTAAAACTTTCAGAAATGTCTGTTGAAGTTCGAATTTTTACTTTCACCTCTTAATATATCTTATGCACAGCTGCTCTCAAATGTTTAGGAACCTCAAGTTCTCCATTCTGCGCCAAAGCTTATCCCTAGGAACTGTGTCAAACACTTTTCTGAAATCAACAAAACAACGAAAGACTTCTTCATTTTTTTCCCAAACTTTTTCAAAAATGTGCTTTAAAGTTATAGAATGATCAACTATAAAATGTTTAGATCTAAAACTGCGTGCCCTTTAGCACATTTACATTGATATTGAATATAAATATTAAACAATTTGACTTTATATATTAATATACCAAAAGTGATTAAAATTTGTAAATAAATCCCTGGTTTTGAATTAATAGTAAAATTTATTAAAGATTGAATAGTGTATTGATATAAGGTGTGTGATATTGAAGAACTTTATATTTGTAATAAAATTGTTATTCGAAGCAGCAAATTGCTATTCTTTTCCGGACTTATTTCTTTATTTTGTATATGTTTATGTAACATCGATTGCACTTTTTTTTTTAAAGAAAAATACATTGAAGGCTGAAAATACGAATTGTAAAATTTTTATATATTTCAATAAGGTTTCTTTATTTTGTATATGTTTATGTAACATCGATTGCACTTTTTTTTTAAGAAAAATACATTGAAGGCTGAAAATACGAATTGTAAAATTTTTATATATTTCAATAAGCTTCAAAATCAAATGTATTATATAGAGTTGAAAATTTTGGGAAACAAAAAAAAGGAGAGAGTGAAGACATGAATTGTAAAATATATAAAAATGTATTACATAGAGTTGGAAATTTTGGGAAACAAAAAAAGAGAGATTGAAGAGATGAATTGTAAAATATATATTTATTTTTGGTACTTATATATTTAAGAAAGAAAAAAAAAGTTATTTTTATTGTGATTTTTTAGAGTTTTTGGTGTGGGCTTAGTGGAAAATTTTGATGTGAAATTTTGATTTATGTTATTTAAGTTAGTTTTTCATTATATATATAAATTCAACAACCTAAATTTTTTTTAAAGCATTTCTATTTTACAAAAATTCCTTCAAAATTTTATAAAAATTAAATAAAGAAAATACACTCAAAAACTTCCCAAAAAAAATAAAGACAACCGGAAAAAAATACCTTCTTAAACTGGATGATGGCTTTATTTAATTATTGAATTGCTGAGGTCGTTCACTACGTGATGTGTTCATCCCCTAATGTGATGGCTTTATTTAATTATTGAATTGTTGAATTCGTGCACTAAGTCATGCGTGCATCGGGTAATGTGTTTGTGTATATTTTGGCATGCACTGTACGAAAAGTATGCCACCTTCAATTATTGAATTGTTGACTTCGTTTAGTACGTCATGTGTGTATCGGGTAATGTGTCTGTGTATATTTTGGCATGCACTGTACGAAAAGTATGCCACCTTCAACTTCATGATGGATTTATTGAATTGTTAACATGGGCACTACCTATATATTTTTGGCATGCAGTGTTTACAAAAATACGAAAAAAACACCACCTTCAAGTTGGCGATTTCTTAAAAGTTGAAATACAAGAAAGCAAATCAGCCATTTAAATATTATTTTTAAAAGAATGTCGAATAAGAAATTTAAAATTTTAAAACTAAATATCTAAACTTATTACAATCCTTACACCTTTAATTTTTAACCATTTTATTCACAGAATTCGACTTCCTACTTGGCCACCCAAAAGTCAAGGTTTGGTGACCAAGCTTTAAAACAAATCATCAAAATGCGATCTTCACATAGTTTATAATAAACTTGTTCACGTTTACTAAATTTTATAAAATTATTTTTCACTTATTATAATGTGATTAATGTATTTAATTTCATTTAGATGTGAGTGTAACTAACAATATTGAATAAAAGTCACGTGATTAAAAAGTTTTATATTAAACATATATACCTACTAAGGTTTTACATTTTTTTCATCATTATTATAAATATATTTATATAACACGAATATACACTTAAGCCTATTATGTACTAGTAAATTTGATTCAGCGAAAAATTAGAAGTTGTGATTTCATATCAAGTCAGTTGTATTAGACTCCAAGGATTATATGTGATCAAAATTTTTAAAAGGCTAGGGGATTTTTCTTTTCAATGTGTATGATTTGATTAGAAGGCTTATTTGGTTGGGCTACTATGTTGATCAATTTGGCTACTTTTAAGTCAAGCCATGACTGCTTTTAGACCATAAGATAATAATAAATCTATTGTTGGCTAGTTTTACTACAATTGTGGTTTTGAATAGTAAATCATCATGTGCATGGTTTATATGCATATGTGATTGTTGTCATTATTTACCTCATGCTGTTTTTATCTCTAATAATCAATAAGATTTAGATGTAAACTAAAACAATAATAAAACTAAGCGCTAGATGACATAAATAAAGCATCACATGATTAAGAAACCAATTCATTAGTAGGCCACTTGACTTTAGATGGGTCAAAATATTGAAGGTAAATCTAATGCCACTCTTATAGATGAAATTCCCAAGGTGCAACATGATAATCAATAAATCTGAGTGATAATCCAGTATTAAAAAAGAGTGTCCCAACACACTCCATAAATAGAGAAACCATATTTTTGTATTTAAATATGAATTGATTCCTTTAAATTTTTATTGACACATGCAATTTGTGCATGCATGTTGATACCAAAAACATTAACACATCCCTCCCGTTAAACCCTCATTTTCTACATTAACAAGTTTCAAGGTATTTGCAAGACACATTCAGGTCTCTTTCTAAACATAATAAGTATGGACCTTAGGCTCACTTATGGAGCTTAGGATCTAGCTCTTGATCTTCTTCTAAATTTTTCTATGTTACTAATGGTGGTGGTGCTTTCACCTAGGGTAGGTGCAAGTTAATGATGGCCTCTCATGATAATGCAAACCTAGAGAAATAAGCACATCAAATTTGTAGATGTCATGAAAAGATGAAATGTAGGAAAATGAGTTATATTCATGAATATATTATTTTTTATTTATAGAAATTGTCTCTTACTATGTGAGTTTTGATTTTTCCTAACATTATTATGTTATTTTTACCACAGGGGCATAGAGCATACAATGACACAATGGTCTGTTAAGGCACTCCAATGTGTAAAGGTCATTGGTTCAAAACTTTATGGGAAAAAATCTAGGCATCCTAAGGGCTACTGTGGCGTAGGCCCTGTCTGGTCCCTGAGTGATTTTGATTGCTTATATGCCCTTGGGTCATGGTTACTCAAGCTAATGTTTAAGTGTGTCAGTCAACTAAAGACTCACATTACCTAGAAAACAAGCAGAAAACCATTACTATGTTATTTTTCATGCAAAATATAATGCATATGTTTATGTTAGTCTTGAATCTTGCTTCAAAAACTTGTGGATTTGTATAGAATAGTTTCTCTTTTGGACAACTATAATATATTATATATATATATATAGATATATAATCCTATATTATGAAAGTTGTCATATCCTTGAAATTGCAAGGGCTTCCATTAATGCAACCTAAAAGGGTCCTACCTTTATCGAACATTACTCCCAATTTTTTTTCAAATTGTAGGTATTAATGTCCCCTAATGTGCTATAATTATTTTCCAAATGGATAAGGCCCCAAAAAGTTATATCAAAAATAGAGAAGGGATGTATTTCAATATTTTGATACTTGTCATGAGAAAAATGTATTAAACTAAGTAAAAACTATTAATTTTTAAATTAACTATTAAAATTTACATAATCAAATCCATATGTGTATGTAGTTTCATGGAAAATGTATTTTAATAGCTTGTAGACAAATGATGTCAAAGATAGAGATATGTATGTGTTTTCTCAAGAAATGACATTTTCAAGTATTTGTAGTCCAAACCATTAGGTTCATCATCTTGAACATATATCCAAAGAAACCAAGTTACATTGTACATAGGATTCGCCAAGAAAAATTCAAATTCAATAAATCCTGTGCATGCTATTAGCATGCACATTTTCTTTTTAGATGTGTTTTCCTATGTTAAAACTATAGTGCTACGAATCTTCACACATTTATGCAACTAGTGACTTTGACGGAGAAATGGTTAACGTGGTTTTAGCATGGGTTTTGACGACAATAGAGGAAGCGTTGGAGGGGCTGAGGGAGATAAAGAGAGAAAGAAATAAAATGAGTGAGAGAGATATCGAAGAGGGGAAGAATGAGATGGGGAGAAATTCTTGAGATGGGTTTGGGGGTTTACTAAGCATGAGGGAGGGAGAGATGGGCCAAGGGATATAAAGAGAGAAGTAGAGAGAGGGTTGGTGGGATAAGGGGTAGATGTTGAGAGGTTAAAAATACTAGGAGGAGGGAAGGTGAATTATATTAGGTATTGTAAATCATATTTATCAAATTATTACCTTTTCTTCCAATTATATGATCGTACGATGATTCCCAACACAATAAAACAACAAATACCATATGCAATGTATGAACATATGGGCATCAAATAAAAGATTAAAAATAAACCATGTGAGTAGAAACTAAAACATCATCAAACACATGAGGACATCAGATATTATGTGTAAAAAAATACAGGAGGAAACCCAATGAACTATTATCTTCTTGTTGTTTATATTATTAGTTCTACATCTTTTCTTGGCAACCATTAGTATGCAAGCTCTGACTTGCAATATATGCAAGCACACTTTTCTCTATGCCACTACTTGATGAAGTCAACCACTTGTGCAAGTATTCACAAACATAAGATTGATGGAGGATCCAACCCCACAATAGTTTCCCATACCACCACCTAAAGGAATTTAACACTTACTAATTAGAAACCCACCACTTTCCCTGAAGGCCTCAAACTTTATTTCTCCATGGGCCTCGTTTCATATATTTTCATACTATATCTAAATTTTCTCAATATCAAGAACATCAAGATTTAAAAAAAAATAAAAAAAATCTCTCAATAATAGAGCAAAATCTTATCTCTTCTCAAAGATACACATCCATTATCAAACCTTAAGAAAAACATCAACAACACTTACTTATCATCATGATTATATACATGACATCAGTAATCATACAATACTTACACACAAAACCAACACTCTGTTTTCATAAATAGATGTCTTTGTCAAACCAAGGAAATAACGTACAACACAATACTCTCTCAATCCTATGTAGCAATAACATATACAATTCTCATGCTTGAAACCCTAACAACATACCAATTCCATCATACTAGGTTGGGCATGAACACTAATATTTCTAAACATAAAAAATATTGATACAATAGACCCTAACAATGCCACACACTCAAATGTTTTGAAAAATCTCTACCATATACTAACATGATCTAGTAACAACATGAATCAAATAATGGCACTCTAGCACTAACAACATATCTTAGGAAATACTATCATAACCTCAGTAGCAAAATACTAGTAGCCACATATACGAGCCACCTAGAATCATTAAACATAATTAACAAAGACCCTCACACATCCATATAAGATATTTCTGCAATTGTAAAAGGTTCATAACATTATATGGAAATAGTATATGAACTAATACTACTAGGATATTAGATATATTTAGTTGCAACACAAACCTTGAACAAATGTACACTAACAACAAAAAACATATCTCTGATTCTCAAGTCAAACTAGCAGCATAGAAATCAACATGTTTGTTCCTACAGTAGCATAGATGCAGATTATAGACCAAAAAATAAAATAATGTTGTAGTAGTAATATAATATGGCTATCAGGTCATCAAATATTTCAAAAATATAATGTCAAAAATACAAATAAACTCAAGGAACTCTGACTATTGTTCATACAACAATTCCACTCTTTGGTGAGTAGTTGCACCAGTACTCTATTCTAAAAAAAGACAATTGTTCAATGCATTATCACATTTTGTTGCTATTGATAGATAGGATAGCACGTTCTCTTATATTTATCAATCATATATATACAACCAGATCACACAACATATCTTCTAAATCTACCTTATGCACTTGTTCTCTGATTTCACCTCATTATTCCATATGTAGGCAACCTTTTTTATCACGATGAAAACAACACACATTCAATCGACCAATGTAGCCCTAGATGTATATGATCACCTCTCATTCACCCAACATTAAAACCCATAAGTAAGTTTCATAGGTGAAAAAAGGATCTTTGCATCAACACTTAGGTATCATAGTATTTTTCACCAAATTGCACAAGCTATACAATGCACGATAACTCATTGTTTTTTATTGAATAAAAATACACACACCAATAATTAGCTAAAGAAGAGATCAATTTGTATGTTGATGAACTAGCACATACTTTTCATTACACTTCCTCAAACCAGATCAAATTGATTAACTGTGACCAAATCAATTCCGTAAGGACCAAAACATTGTAAAGAAATTATAAACAACCATGGGCAACATTGTAACAAATTCACTCCATTATACTTTTCTAAATTCAATAAAATAATCAACTATGATCATATCAACAATGTGTTCATTACATTCATTGTGTGGACCAAAGTGAATGACTCCATCACAATTAAAACCATGGACAAAATCATCGGAAAGCTCATTGATTTTCCTTTCCATGATACAAGAAACAAAAGTTGTTTAACCATAGTGAATTTGGGTTGTAGACATTGTTCTCCAACTGGAAATTTGCACTACCAAATCTTCAAACATTAATTGTGAATATTTAAACTACATTCGTTAGCTGAATTTCAGAAAACTCAAGTTTTTCCACCCATATTTGCAACGTTTCTTCAAGACACCTACAACCATTATTCCAAGAACCTCTACAACACAATCAAGACCTTATACAAATCATCATACCATCATGCACTCACTCCCACTTGCCAAAAATCAATTCTCATAACATAACTAGCTCACTATTGACATCAGTGCCAACACCATGCTGCCACCAATATCTCCATTTAGTATTGATGGAAATACCATAGCCACATCACTGGTTAATCTTCTTCACTAGCTTTCATTCTCCATTTTCTAGTTTGTTCATTCATCTCCTTTAACATCAATGGAAAAGGGTGTCCAAAATTGATTTCACTTTCCCTTTGAGCACAATGTTGATACCAATTAAATTCTAATTAAATAATTGAGAGCCATGACCAACTACAACGCACTTGAAAAATCTACATTAGAAAGAAAAGAAACCTTAGTTTCTCATACTTGTGGCTCCTATAAGAAATGTGGCATTAATGAAAACAAGACCAATAATGATATGTATCTTTCTAAACATGCTCCACTTGAACATGTGTTAGGCTTGGAATCAACTTTCCAAGGCTGTTGGTTCAATGAATTTTTTGTTGTTCTATGTTTCGTTATTGGAGCCCACCCATCCTAGCAACATGCAATAGTCTATTTCTATTCTGAGGGCTTCAAATCATACCAATACCAATTGATAAATGATGAAAGTTAAAGGCTTAATAAGGATAATAAATGGTTACATCACCAAATTTTGTTTACATAAAATGAGTGTATATGCATGAAACAAAGGACCTTTGACTATGCATGCCTGAAATCAAGGCTACTCAATCAAATTTTGAAATGATAAGCATGAACATAAATGGACGAATCAAGTGATTTACACTTATGACTACAACATATACATAGATACACACACACACACACACACACACATGTTACAATCATGAAGTAAATGAAAGATGAAAAATAAATAAAGCCCTTGATATCACAATTCCATGTACAATTCCCCCTCAGCTCATGCACCTTTCAAGCTTCTGGATAATCCTATAGACCTTATCTTTCTTTTATGCTCTTGGTCACATCATTCTTCTACTATTTTCTTCATCCTCATGATATCCATAACACTCCCATATTCTGCTCTTGAGGCCATGCAGACCTCGCATTACTCTTATGTAGTCTTCATGTGAATGAATATGAGAGTAATAGACTGGAGTGGGGACTAACTTCTCTTAAACAAAATATGAAGAGGAAGATATTTGTTGCAATCTCTTACTTTTGTATGCTCATCCCTTCAACATGTACCCATTATTAGGGGTCCTAATTATTCAAATCACTCTCTTTGATCCTTCTTTTCTGATGATGCATCCCTTGGAATTGAATGTGATTTCCTTCCCTGCATCTACAATCAAATTCATGCTTAAGATATTATGCTTCACACATTAAACAAGTAGCTCATCAGTTTCATTTGTCTTCTTATCACCAAGGATGGCCTTACCTTTGGAAAATACTTTTGCTGGATTGTTATCTCCAAGAATAACATGGTCACAATTTATTTTTTTAGGAATATGAATCTACTCTTATCTTGTGATATATCATAGTAACATTTTTTATGTGTACCATTTATCATCTTGTTCAATAATTCATAGAGAAATACCATGCTTCACTTATTGATCCTCCTTCTTATTCCACATTTCAGTAGTCATGTTTTTGGTATGTTCATTCTTCTCTAGTTTTCTACTAGGCATACTCTGGATAAGTTGTTCCATTTTCTATATTTTCCTTGTGAAACTAGACAACATATATTCTCTAGCCATGTGACCAAGATTTTCACAAACATAGCATGTCACATGACCAAGATATGAGGAAATATGATGATATCATATCTTTGTCACACTAGAACTCTTCTTGCATTGATCATGATTCTACTCCATGCATGATATCTATGATCAATTTACTTGTGGCCAAACATGTTATAGGAATAACAATAACCATAAAATGAGCTAGTATACCTAAAGGTTGATTAGCTCTTTTGGTGCCCAAATAGTTTCATATTTTGCTGGTTAGATATTGACATTATACCTCTATGGTTGGCTATAACATGTCCAAAGTTATGGAAAATATTGGTACATTCCTAGGTTATTGATGTTTTTGTTTCCTTCCTCGTTTTTTGCTCATATTGTTGCCTGTATCTGCTACAAGCTTCTTAGGTTTGCATTAGTTTTTGCATGTTCCTATGGGTAATATTATCCCTTATGAAAGATAAGACCAAAAATTTTCAACGGAGATATTGCATTGATAAGCATATCATTCAAGAGCTTATTTCTCTTATCCAACTTTAGCTAATTGTATTTTCTCTTTAAGCTCCTTCCTCATTCATAAAATTTCAGCCTCTAGCTTTTCACATCATCACTTGATTTCTTTTAGTTGGTTTCTTATCACATCATCAATACTTCTTGCTTCTTCAAATTGAATCCTCAAGGTGATGAGTTCTTATTTTAGCTTAGTATCCTTAACATAAAAGAATTGCAATATTGTTTCTCAATCTCTATCCACAATTTTTAGCCTTTCTATTCCAATAGTTAGTTTATCTATTACAACCATGGTTGAATCTAGTTCAACTTCAAGGACCAATTTTGTCACGTCCATCATCGTCTTGGCTATTTAACTCTACATGACTAATATTTGAACCATTTAATATATATACAAGAAACTCCCACAAAATTATTTACCTTCAAATATACTTTGCTACATCACATTTGCTTCTCCCATGTTGAAATTTTCAAATTTGTCCTCTTGATTCTCCCATGTTGCAATTTTCTAATTTTTCCTCTTCATGATTAGTTTGTTTCAACAATAGTAGGATGGAGCTCATTGGGATGAGAGACTTTCCTATGAGATCCATTCTTCTACTTTTTTTCTTTTTTTTTGCTTCTATTTATTCACAATTGTTAGCTGTTATATTTGAATAGTTAGTTTATCTATTACAACCTTGGTTGAATTTGGTTTAATTTCAATGACCAATATTTTCTCACGTCCATAATCACCTTGGCTATTCAAATCTACATGACTAGCATTTGAACCATTTAATATATAGTTAAGACAAATCCCACAATCATATTTACTTTCAAAGGTAGTTTGTTACATGACATTTGGTTCTCCCATGTTGCAATTTTTGAATTTTTCCTCTTGATGGTTAGTTGTTTCAACACTAGTAGGATGGATCTCATTAGGATGAGAGAATTTCTTCTAAGATCCTTTATTCTGCTATTTTTGTTTTGTTTTTATTCTCTCTATCATTGATGTTGATGTATACTTCACTCAAGATCTACAATATATCCCATATATCTTTCACATATTTAAGATCCATTCCCTTCTCAATATTTGCATTGTGAAGATTGTTGAACATCACACATTTCACTTGAGAATTATACTACTACACTTTATTTGAAGGGGAGTATTTACCATAATATTCACGTAATAGCTTGAAAACATCAAATATATAGGCTAACAACTTGGATTTCACTTTCTACCTACACACTTGGTAGCTTGCAACACTAACTAGAGGCAAAATTTGATGATCCATTTTTTTTGAACTAGATATGTCTTTCTTTTAGTCAAGTCACACTCGAAGGAATCCTCTCTAATACCCATTGTTGAGAGATTGAAAATAATGAAAAGGGGGGTTAGTTAGTATTATGTAGTATGGATCATCTTTATCAATGCATTACCTTTTCTTTAAATTAGCTAATCACACAATGATTACCAACACAATATAACAATTGATAACATATGCATTTTAAGATAATATGAGTTATGAATAACATATGCAGAAGTAAACCATGAGATATGAAACCAAAATGTCATGAAGCACGTGAGGACAATAGATATTTGGTGGAAACCCTTCTGAGAGAAAAACCACCAAACTCCTTCTAACAACCCCTAGCTGATTTTCCATGTAAATAAAATAAAACAAAGGTTACCATTTATGGCCCAATGATAGTTTGGCCGATGGTTCTTTTTTTTCATGTGTTGGATGACGGAGGGCCTTCATGCCATATAAAAAGAAAAATACGCCATGAGGAATAGGCCAGAGGCTAATGGCTTGGAGAATCATGTTAAGGGCATTGAATAGGTTGGAAGCTATTTGGAAGGCTCCCTCCATGTTTAGCTGATGTGCCATATGTAGCATTGTGCCACATTTATGGTTAACATTCATTCAAAAGATGTGTGGGTCGACAACTATTGTGCATGGATTGTTTGAGTTCCTAGGTTGAACTAATGAAGTCAATGGAAATGGAAATTATCAAAGGTCAATGGTTCAAGACATTGAAGGACCACAATGTGTAGGAGAAATTTAATGGAGCCTATCTTGAAACAAGATTAACCATCCTTGATCTTTCATGCATGCCATGGAGAAATAAGTTAAAAATATTTTTGGAAGTAGAAGAATTAACCATAGATCAAATGAGTCGTGCCTCGAGTACAAGTTGAGCACTGTAGTCAGTTGATAAGCATAATAGAGTTTCTTGTTGTGGCATGCAGTTTGATTGAGAATTATTTCTCAGTATAGGAGACAATAAAGTGGCCAATTTGTGATTAATGTTACTATATTGGCCAAGTAATTTGATGTAACATTAGCATGGAGGGCATCACTGAAGTACACAAATGGACTGATAATTGATTGTCGACATGGAAGAACATTGCGTGCCCGTCTACAAGTTAATGAAGATGCAGTGGCTGAGTAACAAGATGATAAAACAAGACAACATGCCATGCTTCAGATATCAGTTTGAATAGTAAATCATGTCTTATGTAGTATTTGAAGCCATGCTAAAGTACACTCTTAGGCAATGTGGATGACAACGAAGATAACATCGACCATTGCACAATAGAGGAACAAAACTTAGGATTTCCATTTCAGCAAAGGGGGGAAATGCAATATAAACAATGTAAACTTTCAAACGAGAACTGTGTTGATATCCCGTTTCTTTGAGGTAGAAAAAAATCAACCGGTTTTGAAAAGTGTTGATTCAGAATACCTTTTTTTTTAGCATATTTTTGACACTTTAAATTTTCTTCTGTATCAAGTATGAACATTTTTTTAAATGTTAATGATTTTCATGATGATATTGAAAAGTGTTGATGAGGCATCAACTCCTTTTTTAGAGGGTTTATTTTTGACACTTTAAATTTTCTAATGTATTAAGTGCAGATAATTCTCTTAAAATTTTGGTAATTTCATGTGGATTTTGAAAAGCATCAACATTTTTTTAAGGCATATTTTTGAGACTTTAAATTTTCTTGTGCCATAAGTATCCACAATTTCTTTCAAAATGTTGATTATCTAAACATTTTTCAAGTTGTTTAACTGTCAGACAAAAAAATCAAAAACATAAAAGTATTGAGAAAAAAAAACTAATAAAAAAAATATATATAATATATATATATAAATAAATTAAAAAATATATTATTAAAACAAAAAAATTTTAAAAAAATTGGCAAAAATAAAAAAAAAAAAATAAAATAAGGAAATAATATATAATATATATATATTATATACGATATATATAGATATATTATATATAATAAAGAGACAAATTAACTTATAATCAAATTAAATAAAATATTAATAAAAAAATAAAAAAAAATATTTATAAAAGCATAACTCAAGACAAGAAAAATAAAAAATAAACAAAAAACAAACATTAAAAAGAGAAATTTAAAAAATAAAAAAAATAAAAAACATTAAAAAATGAAATAAAACATTCAAATATAAATAAAAAAAATACATAGAAAATTTAAATAAATAAATAAAAAATAAACATTTAAAAAAATACAAATTAAAAAGAAAGAATTTAAAAACTTGCCTCCTCCAACCCCACCCCTGCAGCCCAACTAGCCCAGAGGGTGGGGGATGGATGGGGTTGCACTAACCTCCTACATCCTCCACCCCTTAGGTTGGCTAGACCGTGAGGGTGTGGGGTGGAGGGGACAACAAGCAGGCCCCTCCTCCCCCCACTTTTGCAGCGCACAACCCCCTCCACTCTCCACCCTCGTAGCCCAGTCGACCTATGGTGTGAGGGCCGATTTCGAGAATCGATCCTTGCCCCCTCTGCCCGTTGGGCCATGGGGGTGAGGGATGATTTCGAGAATCGGTCGTCACCGCGCCTGGCATGGGCCGAGGCATAACGGGCAATATTTTTTTTTTAAATGTTTAATTTATTATATATCTTTAAATTTTTTCTATGTATTTTAATTTTATTATTATTATATAAATTTAATTGTTTATGTTTAATTTATATATTTTTTTAATGTTTGGTTTGTTATTTTAATTTTTAATATCTAAAAATTTTAATTTCTTTTAAGTCCCTTTTTAGTTGGTTTAATATTTGAATTTTTTATCAGTTCTCTTTTCTGAATTTAAAAAATAATTATTGTAATGATTGTTTTGTTAATCTTAGGCCTTTGTGATCCATCATGTAGTAAGCATGTCTTTCAGATGTGTTTTTTTTTAACTCTGGTTTTTTTGTATCTATTATTTACTTTTAATTTAAATGTTTATTTATTTTTTGGTTTTTGTTTCTAAATTTTCTAAAACAATTATATACATATATTGTATTATTTTTTGGCTTTTTTTCAATACTTTTTTCCTTGATGAATTTTTTAAACATTTTGTATATTTATCATATCTATTAATATACTTATATAATATATTATATATATATATATATATAATATATAAAATATATATATAAAAACATTTTGTATATTTTTTTTCCGCAATTTTATGTTTTCTTCTTCTAATATATATTTTTATTTACTTTTTATTATTCTTTTTAACTTTTGTTTTCTGTTTTTTGTCTTTTTTCATCGTTTTATTTTTTGTTTTTAATTGTAAACTTTTGTTTTCATTTTTCTTTTGAAAATGATAAAATCTTTTACGCCATTATTTTAAAATGTTTAAAATTTATCGTGAAAAAAAGACATTATTTCACCATCAACACTTTCCATTTTCAAGGTGTTTTTTCACCAAAATAATTGGTTTTCACTGCCATTTTTAAAACATGTTGAAATTTTACCCTAGAATGAAAAAACAGTATTCCAGCATCAACGCTTTTCATTTTCGAGTTGTTTTTTTAATGTTTTTGGGGTTATTTTGCTAGAGTTCTCATTTTGAAATTAGAGTTCCCATTTCAAAGATTACATTGTCCATAGGTGAGTGAGCCAAGTGGAGAAGTCAATCGTTGTGCACTACTGAGAATAGGTTGTGAATGCCTGTGCAGAAGAGGAACGCCGAGCACAGAGAGTTGTATGCTGCTAAGAGAAGAGAGATGTGAGAATGTGTGCTACTGGAGAGTTAGAATAAAATAGAGTGTTGTGTTGGATGAAAAATGTAAAGGTTGCAAAGGAGAACAATATATATTGGTAGGTAGAGTAATTGCCAATTAAGTGGGCCAAGTTGATGAACACAAAGCTGAAATTGGGCAGAGTGGCTTCCATATACAGAGAAACTTATTTCCTTATTGAGAGTGGGTTGGAGCCTACAAACTAGGGAGTTGAAGCTTCCATCTTACTGGATATTTGAGTATGTCTTGGGGGTTGGTGCCTCCTGCAACTTGGTTCTTGCAAAAATTGGAGGAGCTACAAGTTCGTGCTTGCAACATATCCATGAAATTGGTGCTTATGTTAAGCTCATTAGGTGTCTATAAAAGGAGAAAGTGGGTGTTTCCAGCTAGTGGGTGCTAGCAAAAAATCTAAGGAACTTGGTGCTTCCTATGAGTGTTGGTTCATTAACAAAATTTGATGTAATAGAGTAGGTGCTCTTATTTACATCATAATAATAAACAAGCTTTGGTGGTTTTTCTCTTGGAAGGGTATCCACATTAAAACTTGGTGTTCATGTGTATGTTTCTTGGTGTACATGCTTATGTGTTGATTTTATATTGCTGCCACATGATCCATTATTGATGATTATATGTATGGCTGCCAAGATTGAATGTTAAATATAATTTGGCACAAACTTTTAAATTAGTCCTAATACCGATTCCCCCCCCTCCTAGTATTAACATTGTTTCCAACAATAGGTATCATATCCAACTTCCTTTGGTAACAACTTAACTACTTGAAGGTAGATCAAAAGGAAACAATCAATAATCAAGTTTGGCTAGCACTAGAGGGAGTTCCTTTTTTTAATGGATCAAAATATGAGATCTAGAGGATTAGAGCGAAAGCCTACTAGATTGTAATCAATGAATATATTTGGTTGTCTATGGAATATGGAGAGTGGAATGAGTTCAAATAGAAGCCAAGGGTATTATCATGAAAGGGTTATCAAAGCTAGATGTTGATAAAGTGAGGCATTATGAGTCAGAAACAAAAATGTTGGATAAACTCCAATGTCTATATGGGGGAGACAACTATGACGCAACAGAGGAGGTTGACGAATCTTGTTTCTCAAGTAGTGAAACTCATTTTGTGAAGGTTTTTGATGATGAGAATAAAAGAAGGAAGAAGAAGAAGAAGGCATCTCAAAGGAAAGATTCTCAATTGGAGGTATGCTATTTCTTTGTAATAAATGTAGCGAAATAGGTCGATAATTATCAAAATGTTCATGTGAATCACTTAAAGATAGAGATATCCATGCATCTAGTATTAATAATGAAGATATAACTACCTTAGTACCAATAGAAAATTAGGATACCTCAGAGGAAGAAGGGAGATCCTAGGCGCACTCATCCATAGGGGAAAATAAGGGTACCCCTGGTAGTGATGAAGAAGGGATACTCCTTAGACCCATGGAAGAGCTAGAAACACAAAGGGGAATGTAGATCTTTGTGGTGGCTCAGCTATCATCCAAACTTATGTAGGTGTTAGGACGTTGATTTGTCATCATTTCACCATTATTTATAGTCATCCTTTTAATCAATTGTGCAATGTTTTCATTTGTTGCTTACCCCATTTTCCACAATACCTCGTAAACACCTCATAAATATTTCCAACACTCAAAGTGGTTAAATTCATACATTTTCTTTGCTTTTAATGAATTAATTAGGATTATGTTTGGTTTTACTAATGATGGTTTGACCGGTTCAAGTTTTTGAAGTTTAGTCAATTTTCCGTAGCTATCTCCATGGTTGAGGTAGTAGCACCACTCTATAAGTAAATATGGCACATACACATTGTTTCTAAAGGTTCCAATATGGATTTGTATTGGTCAAATTCTACCCAACTCGAACATGCGAACCTCCAACAAGAAATTAAAGGAAAAATGCAAGAATTTTGACTAGTTAACTTCAAATGTGTTTTTTGAGTGAATGAAAATGAATTTTAAAAAACGAAAACATGTTTTCTTTTCAGCACGAGCCAATTAGGACCCCTAGAAGCAATTTCATCCAATTCGTTACTGTTTGGGAGATTTTCTCGATTCTTTGGAGCCCTATTTTCTAGATTGCGTGAGCAAATAATGCACCAATGTGTGAATTAATACCCATTCAAGAAAATAGAGGTTGGAATGGATTGTGCTTTAGTAAATTCATGGAAATCCATAAGGATCTCAATGTAGTTGTAATGTAAAAACTATAAAACGCTTCAACATAAGAAAATGATAGTCAATGTATTATCTTCAGATTGATGTTATCATTCTTGGAGGAAAGTTTTGCTTCAAATAACACAAACACTTTGTTCGATGGAATTATTTTGAAGTGTTGATGATTTAATACAGTGGTATAAAATTCTTTCTTCCTCACACACAACAACAGGCCCCCCTACAAAGTTGTGAGACAATGTATTTGTTCTTTTGATTTTTTTTTTTTTATTATGCATTCATTTTTATTTGGATTCTAAAATAGATAGATGTTGTGATTCCCTCATGGCCTGTTCAAGCACAATTTACTCTTCAATATTTTTTTATGGAATGAGCGTTCAATATTAAATAAAAGATCACAAAAGCATCTATTTTGAATTTTGTTTTTTTAGATTTATTTTCGCTTCAGTTTCCATGTTGAATTGATATGATTGGTTTTGAATTAAGAAATGCACACTAGTAATTATATTACTTTTCATACTTTAGAATAGTTTTCAATTTCCAAAATTCATAGCTTTAGATTAGTTTCAATTTCACAATTAGGATTCCTTTCAAGTTCAAATGGATTAATTTTCCTTCTAGTTTCTTTTCAATTTTATAGAGTAGTCTTGTGTTTCAATTTCATAGAATAAATTTGTCACTCAAGTTCACTAGAATAAGATATTTCCATTGCTAGAATAGAATTTGAAGTTCTTTCATTCATAATAATTTTCTTTGAACCGCTTCTTAGTTTTTAGTAGAGAAATGAATGTGTATATGCTTAATTAGACCCAGTCTAGATTTCATTTCCATTCGCAATAGTTCAATCTTCTTTTCCATGATCTTTTCATAGATATGGTTCATGTTAATTTTGCAATTAGAATAATTGAAAGTAAATTTCCTAGCACATACATTTCATGTATACTTCACAAGTTCAAGGAACCTTAGGTTGGACAATTAAATGAAAGTATCTTAACTGACAATTAAATTTCCCAACATTTTGGCATCGTTGCCATGGAAATATACATATGTGTTAGATTTCAATTGCATCTGTTTAGTTTCATAATATTAATTTCATTTTAGTACATCCTAAAGTTACATTCATTAAAAAATAAATAAATATCAAAGAGACTCGAATCACCTACCACCCCACTAAATCACGTGGTGCAGTAAGAGCCACATCATCTTCCACATCATGAATTCATATTTTTGTAGGTAGAATAAGAGGCGAAAAGAAAAAAAGATTGAATAAATGGATGGAGATGATGATAATGAGGAATATCCTTTTGGATTTCCCATTCAAGAATCTAATATCAATGCTCATATGAAGAACATCCATCCATCCATACTTCATAAATTCAAAGGTATGAGATCAAAGACCTATAAACATTTCTTTTCTTATTTGAAATACTTTGTAGATATTATGGCTACTCATTACACATTGAAAAATTGAATTTGTTTCTCAAAACATTGAAGTATAGAGCTCCTAGATGGTTCATGAATTTAAGAACAAATGATATAACGACATGGGATGATATGAAAAGAGTATTTTTGGGAAAATATAAAGATTATTGAAGTCCTTAAGATGAACCAAAAAGAGGATGAAAGTCTAGAATATTTAGTGGAGATATTTACTTATAATGTCAAAAGATCTAAATTGCATAATCTAGGATCAGACACATTAAAAACTCTCCTACTAAATGTTATAGGGGATGAATGGATTGATATTCTTAACCTGATTAGAAAAGGAAATGTCTCTAAATTGTCATTTGAAGAGATTTATACACTATGAAAGAACATATCAAGAGGAAAAGAAAAGTATGGAGGATCCCCTCAGGATCCAGCTATGGCAAGGGAGTAATTCAGAAATAGGATTGGTAAGTCAAACTGAACTTAACAATTTTCTAGACATTCTTGGTGGTTTAAATGAACAAATCGATATGCTAAGAATGCAAAACAAGAAAAAACTTGAGAATGTTGCTTTGTTTATATTTTTCCCCAAATGTAGAAAGTTTTTTTTTTTTTCATGAATGTTTTCTTGAGAGCATTAAAATTTGTGAAATATGTGTAGGATCACATACTACTAAATATTGTCCATCATTACCAGGGATAAAGGTTGTTTACCAGGGAGAAAATCAAACAATGGAACAATCCAACTATGTAGCTCCTAGAAGACCATGGAAATCTCATCAACTTGCTATGAGGCAAGATCTTAATTCTCAATTTTAGGGTTATGCACAAAAATCTCAAATAAATTGGAAAACACCATTACCTTGGTAACCTTGGCCATCTCAATCCCAACCTCAAAACCAATCTTGACAACAAGGTTGGTAAGGGCCTTATAGAGGAAATCCACCATATCCTTAATTTTTTCCTCACTATCCTCAATAACGATATCAATGTTATCCATACCACTCACCTCCACCATAACATCAACATCAACCTTTCCCATTACCACCCACACAAGCACCTGAAAGATCCATTCCCACTTAATTACTTGCACAACCATTTCAAATCCCCAATCATAAAATACCTCAATCCACTTACAAGGTTGAGGTATTCCAAAACGATTATGCATCTGTCATTGAATAAAAACAACCAGAAGAAGAATATTTAGATAAGATCCAAGAATCATGGATGCCTGTTGAAGAAGAGCAGTTGTTGGAACCCGAGATTGAAAAGTTTATTGCATTCCTATCACCAGATTATATGAATTGGGATCACATCTATGAATACTTGTATGGAATGATAATAGGAATCAAATAAAGAAAATGTTACACTAAATCTTGGTTCAAAACATGCATCGAATCCTAGTGCTCAATTATTCAATATTTTTCGACATCATCTCAATCAAGGCAGGTGCTTTCTCATATATTGACCTACATATCAAAGAATATATTTGAAACCTGCATATGAGTTTATATATCATCTTGTTATACACATGGTTCCATTGGAAGTATTCATATACTTGAATGAGATTTATTTTTCAAGTAGAGTAGGACATATAAAAAAAATATAAAAGAAGTAAAGAGAAAAATAAGTCCTATTGTGAAAAGAAACTTGCTAGTGTATTTGGACATGAGTTTTGCTTGAAAACTAGAAAACTGGTGAGAAACATTAACAATAAGTGATGCAATTTTATGATGGTTTCAATATTTTGTTATGGTTCTTGAAATCACTTTTAGTTGTATGCTCATTTGGTTGATGTTCGATTCCTTAACACCTACCTTCCAACAGATCTTGTCCCATTGACCTCAACACCATATTTGGGATCAAGATAAGAGATCATTTGGAGTGCCTTGGAACTTGCATACATCAATGGTAAGCCTCCTCGTTAGCAACAATGGGAGTACAATAACTTCTATTGATTGTCAGATCTTGCAAGTGACTCGACTTCAAGAGATTCATTCATCCCTGTGAAGATGCACTTAGGTACCTTTACACTCATTTACATTATTAGTGAGTTGTCTCACATTGGTTAATGATTTTCATCATTGATTGGAAATCCAATGATTCATTTCCATGCTCGACTTCGACACATTGATTCGCATGGTAAGAATTGTACCATGAATTTTGGTTTTGATGAAGACTATATGGTTTTATGGAATTAGCAATAACTTGCAGCAATATATTTTATTAGTTTCTTGTCGCAGCATGTTCATCTTTTTCGCATTCAACAATAACATGATGGATCACTACTACAACTCTTCTTCATTCATTTCCTTTTCAAGCAAATCAATAGAATTGGGTCTATTTTAGTTAAACATGCATCATGATTCATGATTTCTACTTCAGCATGCAATACACAATCCAAATCAGTGGTTTAGACTCAGAGAAAACAAATTTCAGAAGAATAATAGAAGTAACCATGAGAAATGACATTTTTTGCAAGATCTACAAAAAGTTGCAGTTTTTGCAACTATTGTTGTAGCAACCTATTTTTTGGTTGTAGAAACTTGCTGTAGGGTAGTTTTGGCACAAATATTGCAAAAGATTGGAGAAGAAATAAAACATTATGAGATACTGGGTTTTCTTAGAGTATGATAAATTGACTAAGGCATGGGCATAATTAAAAAAAGGAGCAATTTTCCAGGACATTTCAGTGGGTTTTTCAAGGCATATTTTTATTTTTCACCATTGTGCACACATCAAGATCGAATTTAGTATTTTTTCACAACAACATCTTTTCTTCATCAAAATGGGACTCTGAAGGCATGTCGTGGTAAAAAAAGAAAAAATACATTGCTTCCCCTTTCAAGCACTCAATTTGGCCTTAAAATGTTTGTGGAATATGTTTTTGTTACAACATTGGGTAGCATGAAGGGTGAAACAAGCCAAAAAAATGATTTGACCATATCTTGCAACCCATGCATCTATTGGTTCTAAACATTTTACGGTAAATGCATCATGCTAGGGTAAATAAATACACAAAATTTCAAGAAATTCGAGTGTGTATGTTTCAAGAAATTGCCTTCCATCATCTACAACCATTTCTTGTTTTTCTCAAGATATGTGCACCCATTGGCTGAGATGCTTTGGGGAAAGATGCATAATTTTAATGGTAACAACCTCATAAAATTTCAGAAGAATTTGATTTATCATTTAAGATAAATTGGAAAAATAAGTATTATTTGTGGAACAAGGTCAAAGTGATGGTAAAGCATCATACTACAGTAGAGTACCTAAGTCAAATAAACATCAAATCCGTCTTCAAATTGTGTTCTCTTATCAACCAATTCCAAGAGGTAAACTTGAGGTAAAAACACTTATGAAACTATTTAAGTTATTAAATGTTTACAAAACTATGATGAGCAATCACTATAAGTATAACATCCTTTCATTTTTCCACCATATCTTTCATTTTGCAGATCACTCATACCATTAACCATCCCTTTCACTTTTACTCATTTTGATTAATTTTTTCTTTGTTGAAAAGGAAATATTTATGACAACAATATAAACTCAACATACAAGGCTACAATATATGAATTCAAAAGTTGGAAAATGAAGACAATTTCAAGAAGCAACTTGGTAGGTTTCTCACGCTAGAAGTTGATTATGGAATCAATAAGGATAGTAGAATCAAGAATATGAAACAATAATACAGCCTATGCTTATGGTTTTGTAAGATGCCTAGAAGAGGCTTGGAAATTATTCAAGTGAATCCATTTTTTTGTTCACGAGACATTAAGGCAGGTTTTCACATCAGAAGTTAGAATAGATGCCCACATCAAGATACTCTTTCTAGCAATTGAAAGAAATCAAGAAATATGCCTTGAGGACCAAGATTTGATTACTTTGAAGACTGGAGGTGTGGCATAATTAGAAGTTGAATGGGTAGTTTAATGACGTGCTTCATTAACTATCTTCTAATTTTCAAATGAGGGCTTCTGGACCATTTCATGGGTATTATAATTTAGTTGTACTACATATTGCATTTACCTTTGAGAATGAAGCATTGGAATGGTTTGAGGTTCCTAACAAGAAATACATTTATACACTTGAATATTAATTCCAACATAATATTTCAAGTATAAAAAAAATCTTTAGCAACATGATGATAAAAAACATCATGGAAACTTACATCAAACACTAGTTTTGTAAATAGCTTGTCAAAAGAAAAAATGGTAACATTTTATTTGTTTCTTTGAAGTAAACTACAAAACATATAATATATGGACATGAAAATATATCTCACTTATGTTGTATGGCCTTTCTAAATCTATCATAACCCGTTAAAACCTATTATATCTCATGATATCCCATTTTTCAAATGATGAGTAGGCTACAAGGGTGAAGAATTCATTTGTTTTTTTCAACTTGTTGACTTGGTTTTGATCCTTTTTTTGACTTCATAAAGCCACTCCATCCATCCATTTATATCAATAATATTGTCATTTGTGCATAGAAGTGTTATATGAGAAACAATGTTACAAGAACGAGACTTCTAAGTTAGTTGTCCCTAGTTCTATTGTTTTTGTATGCTTCTTCATTGAACAAGTTATAATGTGTTAAGTTGAAAAATTTGACATTTTCTAGTAGCCTCCAAATTCTAAAGTGAAATTAGATGTTCATGAACTTTGAGTAGTGGCCTAGCAAAACTAGAAGATGGAGAATGTAGAAAAAAGGTTAAGAAATGATATCCACCATTCAACACAACAAATAAGCACTCTGATCACTCTAATATCTCAGTCAATGCCTTGGTAAGTGGTAGAATATGTAACAAATTTAAGTGATAGAGAAAACTAGACAACTATTCAAGTTTGCTAAGAAATAATGTAAGAAATCTAAGTCATTCCCAAAGATACCTTCTGGAACAAATATGTTGATCAAGTTTTGTTATTTTATTTCATTTGAATGACAACGTGCAAAGATATTAGCCTGGGGAAGATGCTGGGTCACTCATTTGTCATCATTTCACCATAATTTACATTCATCCTTGTAAACATTTGTGTCATTTGTTTCTTACCCTTTTTTCCACAAGATCTTATAAACACCTAATAAATATTTCCAACACTCAAAATGGTTAATTTTCATACATTTTCCTTGCTTTTAATGAATTAATTGGGATTATGTTTTGTTTTACTAATGACGATTTGGCAAGTTCAAGTTTCTGTAGTTTAGTGAAATTTTGTAGCTATCTCCATGGTTGAGCTAGTAGCACCACTCTATAAGTAATTATGAAACATATTCATTGTTTTTAAAGGTTCCAATATGGATTTGTATTCGTCAAATTCCACCCAGATCACACATGTGGACCTCTAACAAGAAATCAAAAGAAAATGCAGTTGTTTTGCCCAGTCAACTTCAAACGTGTTTCTGAGCGAACGACAATGAATTTTGAAAAATGAAAACATGGGTTT
This sequence comes from Pinus taeda, assembly GCA_000404065.3. Classification (NCBI taxonomy): domain Eukaryota; kingdom Viridiplantae; phylum Streptophyta; class Pinopsida; order Pinales; family Pinaceae; genus Pinus; species Pinus taeda. Next base: position 248,659 of record APFE030623425.1, read on the forward strand.
TTTCAGCACGAGCCCAATTAGGTTCTCCAAAATAATTTTCCTCATATTATTAACTGTTTGGGATATTTTTCAAGTTCTTTGGAGCCCTATTTTCTAGATTGCATTAGAAAACAGTGCACCAATGTGCCAATTAATGCTCCATCAAGAAAACAAAGGTTGGAATGGACTATACCTTAGTAAATTAGTGGAAATGAGGTGTCCTTTCAGTTTTGATTTTATCCATAAGGATCTCAATGTAGTTGTAATGTAAAAACTATAAAATTCTTCAACTAGAAGAAAATGAAAGCCAATGTATAAATTTAAGATTGTTGTTATCATTTTGGAGGAAAGTTCTGTTTCAAATAACATAAACACTTTTTTTCATGGCACAATTTTGAAGTGTTGATGATTTAATCCAATGGTATAAAATTCCTACTTCCTCACACTCAACAAGAGCCCCCCCTAGATTTGTGAGACAATGCATTTTTTCTTTTGATTTAATTATTTTCATTATACATTCATCTTTATTTAAATTATGAAATAGATAGATGTTTTGATGCTCTCATGCTCTATTTCGAGCACAGTTTACTCATCAATATTTTTTTGTTATAGAATGAGCGCTCAATATTAAATAAAGAAAACCACAAAAAAAATTACATTGAATTGCTTTTTTTAGATTTGTTTTCGCTTTAGTTTCCATGTTGAATTGATATGATTACTTTTGAATTAATAAATGCACACTAGTAATTCTATAATTTTCATACGTTAGAATAGTTTTCAATTTCCAAGCTTGATAGCTTTAGATCAATTTCAATTCCACAACTAGGATTCCTTTCAAGTTTGAATGGATTAAGTTTCCTTCTAGTTTCTTTTCAATTTTATAGAGTAGTATCGTGTTTCAATTTCATAGAATAAAATTGTCATTCAAGTTCACTAGAATAAGAAATTCCCATTGTTAAAATAAACTTTGAATTTATTTCATTCATAATAGTTTTCTTTGATACCACTTCTTAGTTTTGTTTAGTGTCATGCGGAAAGAGTTATTTTTGCAGACAAACCTAACCTCCCTAGGAGTCTAAGACTCTCTAGTGACAAACAAACCAAACAAGAGCAATCCTTCCCTAAACACACGTTATTCTATGAGAGACCAAGTGTTTTCCGATCTTACCTTAGGTCCAATGCTTGTTGTAGCAGTCCAGCCTTGTTGATCCAGATGAGCTCCTCCTTCACTTTAAGACCTGCATACACTAACAAAGCAAACGATTACATAACACCTGAATATTCATCATAAAACAAAGCATATTCATCACATAGACCAAGGAGTACATGAAATAATTCATTAACAACAAATCATTGAGAAGAATGGACTTATTTGTATTAAGGAAACAAAAAAGGAACCATTACAACCTGAGCCTTGGGGTTGTGCAAGCTCCTCCCAGGGTCCAACAAGAGATTTCCTCTACTTTGACAAGCTCACCCACTCCCAATATGGCAACAAGGAAGGATAGTGATCTCTCCTCACAAGTCAACAATGGAAGTCCTAATTCCAGCAGCATTTACCCTTTAGAATGTTCAGCTTTCAACCCTCCCCTCCTTTGGCCCAATGCCTGTATTTATAGTATTCTAGAGGAGGTTATTCAGTTCCAACATCAATGGGATACTCCCTCTTTTGGATGGGGTAGCTCCTCTCTTGATGGGATAAGCTCCTCTATCATAGGGATGCATGAACCATCTGGAGGCGCTCAATACACGTCAAACACTCTTCTAGAAGGCTCTAGAAGTGACCACAAGTAACTTTTTAAAGATGAAACTCGCGCCTTTTGACCTTTACAGGGGTACGCACCCATCCTTTGGCTTACAGAGCGTACAAGTACGCAGGCACAGTGTGTTTGGGATGCGTACACGCAGGCAAGGTAGAGAGAACCTGCGTACCCAGAGATAAACATGTTTTTAAGTGACTTTCTCTCTTTTTGAAGTTTGACATGAAGAGCAGAGGTATGAGGCTTGACAAGGAGGATAATATGACTATTGATGGAGCCATATTAACTGCAGATAGTCATGGTGACAAATTACAGTGTAACAGGCCTTTTTCAGGCCTTGCAGCAAGCCTTTGTATTCTACCGTGTTGTTGGTGCATGTGAACTCCAACCGGCTGGCCGTCAGATGTTGGTTCCCTTGCGGGTCAATGAGAATGCTCCCAACACCTGCACCTTCAAGGCAGTTAGAGCCATCAAAATAGAGTTTCCAAAATATAGAGTCTAATGTTACATCAATTGAATTGCTTCCTTCGAAATTATTTCCATCATCTACTATATTATAGGGCGGTTCATCAGTTGGACTACAGGGGAGAGCTTCCAACTGTGTGTTTATTGCAGTTTCTTCAATTTTTTATGCATAGAATTCTCCAAAACAGGTTTCTGTGGCACAAACATTGAAACTATAATTCACAAGGATATAGTTGGTAAACATTATAGGTTCATTGGGACCATTTAGCTTCGTCACTACATACTTCATGTATCTTTCTCGATCAACTCTCAGCATATCACCTTTTCGCTTCTAAGGAAACAAGAGATGGGACCAATCAGTTGAAAAATATCCATTTAGTTTTTCTGACCAATCCATACTAAGCATCATTCGATAAGCCTTGGGTATGTTGACTACAACTATATCAATGACTTGTGTGTACTGTGGTTTAGTAGTCATCTGAATCAATACATCTTTCAATTCCCAAATTACTTTCACATTTGTCCTATCTAATTGCATGATATGAGTTCCAGTTTTCTTAGATATCGCATGAAGAATTTTAGCAACAACGTAAGGCATCACAGTGGATGAGGCACTTGAGTCTACCAAGCAATTGTGTACGTTCATGTTGAAGATTTCAAATGTGATAAGGAAATGGGGAGTCATGGATTTTGATTTCCTTCCTATCATGGCTGAACTGACATCTTGGGGGTTTCGATTCATTTTTGATAGGGTGGCTTCCATGGCCACTAGCTTTTGGGCTGTACTAGGAGTACTAACAGGTTTGGAGACTGACTTCTAGGTTTCGCTGCTCGGAATGGTGGGAGGTTTACGATTCCATTCATTCATAGATTTTAAGAGCAGATCTCTCTCATGCGTTAACTTTAACATATCAAAATAAGTGATATTAGCTTGAGATTTCTTAAGATCATCCACAATATTGTAATCAATGTTATAAACAGGATACAACATAGTAAACATACCGGTTTTTCCATTCTTAGGTGGGACTTTACCATTGTGAGTCGCCTTCGTTGCATTTGGAGATGCATTTTCTTTCTGAGGATAGCTCACGACTGGTGTACTCTTGGAATCACCACTAGGTTTATTCCTCTCAACAAGAACCTTGGGAGCGGATACGTTCAAAGGGCTAACATCTTTCTTTGTCTAGTCTACAGGCTTCATCACGCCCGCAAGTGGCCCTTTACTTCATGTATGGATTTCTGCCATACTATCTCCTTTGTCATTATCATTTTCATTTGTGTAGAAATCCCACAGTACATTGATTTGAGATTCTTTGTCCAAGGGCTCTTCTACTTGGTATTCTTCCTCATTTTCTTGTTCTGGCTCTAGCTCCACTATAGGTTCTTCTTGGTTAAGGAGCGATCCGATAAGAACTAGCTCCTCTGCATTTAAATTCCCTTGATTGGGTGGAGTAGGCAGTGCAAGTTGACGATGACCACCTTCTGTCTTCTTACGATAGAAAAGTTTGAAAAATTTTCTGTTGTTTTAATCTCATCCACTCCTGCTTGTACTCTCTCCAGATTTCCTTTTCATATCGATGACTGTGTTTTTCAACTTCTTAATGATTTGATGCAAACTTTCTACATTTGTGGTATCCTTTCTTTTATTTTATCCCCTTTGTTATCGCTCCCATTATTCTTCTTGGATGCTTGAGAGGCTTTCTTTTCTCCGATTGTATGATGACATGCTGTGAGACTGATTATTTCATTCTCGACTTTTACTACTTCATCGATAGCACCTTGTAGGGTTTGTGTGTTACTCCTTTTGACCCACATCATAGTAGGGACAAGAAAAGTAGTGATGTAGAATTCCATGAGCAACTCCTCAGTAGGTATAGCATTAACCGAGATTTTGTTGAACAAGGTGTTGAACTGGATGTTAAAATCCTTGACCTTTTCTTTGGTTTCCATTTTCAAATGGGATAGTTATAGAACTAAGGCCGTAGGGGTTTTGTCATCACCATACTTGTCCAAAAAGGCTTGTTGAAAGGTAGCCCATGAGGTGATCGATCCTGTTCTCAAGATAAAGTACCATGTGGAGGTTGCACCAATCAAAGTTAAAGGGAATAGGCGGCATAATATATCTTCATCGACTACCCCCAACATGTGCACGGATAGGAAGAAAGAGTGAATATGGTTATCAACGGTGTGTCCCTGCTCAGGGTCAAATTTAGGTAGTACTCTTTCTACATTCTTGGGTAAGGGATGCTGCTGCCCAGGTAACGCTACGACATCTTGAGCGAGCCAGGGAGGGAGTGCTTCCAGAGGAGGTGGGAGTTGGTTCCCACCTGGTTGAAGCTGGTTCTCACCTGGAAGAGGAACGTTAGTCATATTGTGGATAGGGATGTTCTGGTTGAAGGTTTCTTCGAGGCTTTCTTTATTAGGATTCCAAAATTGGGCTAGGGATTACCTTTAGAGAGTGGATCTTCAGGAATTTCTTCCGAGGGAATGTCGATACTTTGCAAGGACTCTAGTACAATATCTTCAAGAGATGAGGCTGTAGATGTCTCTTCGTTTATAGAACAAATCCTTGTCTTTCTTTTAGTTGTCAGAGGTAAAGAGTGAAAGATGAGTAGCTGAGAGAGGGAACAAGTGTAAGCCCATGTAAGTACTCTGACTGGTTGTTCCTAAGTGACAGGATACTTCCACAATGTCTCTTCTCCGAAATGAGGCTTTTCCAAATGGGAGGAAGTATCTTTTCGACCTTTACAATCCATGCATTAATCTTTTAGAATCCATGACATTTATAGATGAAATCATAAAAAGCTGTGGATGACGGTTCAGGCCCTCCTTCTAGCACTGATTTGTTGACATGGCGAATTTTCGCTATACCAACAAGAGGAACCAACCCGATCACAGACCCCAATTAGATCTGCTTTCGTTTGGGATGGCTAGCTTCAGCAGGTTTTAAAGGATCCCGTAAACTGTTAAAGGTGTTGAGATATTGCTTCCTTGAGGAAGACTTCAATTGAATCAACCAAAGAAACATATAACCCATATGTATCAAATCCTATCTACACTACTTCTCACTACTTAAGCTAGTAATAACTATCCTAAACTATCCTATAGGATCATAACAAAAAGGGGTTAAAAATCATATATAGATTCCAAGTCCAAATGAATGAATTACTGGTTCAATAAGAACAAGGCTGTATTAAATCCTAATTGTAGTCCAATTAATTATACAGGAATATACATTCCTTTCCTTACAAATAACACTTGCAACTGATGTTTAACAAAGTCTCGAATCAACAACCTTTCATGAATTAACAATGCTATTGAATTATATTCAAATAACTAGGAATAACCATGAACTACTTGTTATCAATATGAACAAAGAAAATCACATTTATCTTTATGCCAGCAACAACACACTAATTCTAAACACAAGAGAGAAAAGGAAAATAAATCTGAAACAAAAGGCTCCTTCTTGAACCAAACATATTTCTTTATTCACAATAAATCAAAGCTATTCTCTCCAAACAAAAAGCCCCCATCTCATCTCCGGAGGTAATACTTATGCAACTGGGAATAACTTTCGGTCTTCCCCTAACCTTTCATATCCCCATCTTCTTTTCAATACACAAATCAGAATATATAGACATAGAACAGTCGGTGTAACCGCTGCCACGTAGAAGGCATATATACTGGAGTGCTTCGTTTCCTGGGGGACTAAACAAATCTTGATTAAAAGAGGATAACTGTGTGTCATCTCTTCATGATGAAACCCGGGACAACTTCTCTTTCGGAATATGCAAGAAACACGTAGAAACTGACTGAGAACGCCAAAAAGTTGGCTCTTTAAATAGAACACACATACATATATGAATTCTCCAGATCTGCTTATGCGTCTTTTACTCCTCACCTGCAGAGATAATTCGTATTAGCTATGATTATGAGAAATATGCCAAACATGATTCTAAACAAACCTTGCATTCAACCACCATTTCTATTAATCTCACAATGCAAAGCAGTCATGATTATTAAGCCATTGAACTTGTTATAACCTCTATTATTGTTGCCCATAATATTCATTATCATTCAAGAATCCCTTGACAATGCTTCAATAGGCAGACCATTCACTTTACCTGATTTCTTTTAAAAATCGGGACCACAACATTTTATTGAATACATAGGAAAACACAGGAAAACTCATGGCCAGGTCGTAATGCCGGACTTCAAATCTTATATACTTGAGCCTATAATTATCGGGGGGGTCTGCCATATCACTCTTTTTCATATTGCATAACTCCCGGGCTCCATCGATTATGATAAGAAATTGGGGAAAGCAGACCCAATATATATATATATCTATATATTATATATAATATATATATATATATATATATATAATATATATATATATATATATATATATATATATATATATATTGCTGGTGGGTCCGCCATATCGCATCGCAATGTTTCAATAGCGGATGAATGGGCCTTGGGTTTCATTGGAGCCCGATTGTGATATGTGATGGGGCTCCAGACCCAAAATATATACATGCTGCACTTAATAGTCCTAGCAGGTCTGCAATGTATGACTTCCCTTTGAAAAACTTGGACCCCAGAATATTATTGAAAAACATGGGAAAACACGGGAAAGCCCCATGGCCAAGCCATAGGGTCAAACTTGAAATATTATAACCCTCCCTCTATAATCATCGTCGAGTCCAGTAGATAATGGTGTGCCTTATATATAAGCCCCAGGACCCCGTTGCTTGCGATATGCAATGGGGGGCTCGGACATGAAATATATGTATAAGGTGGCTGAAAATGTTGTCAGGTCCAGTGCCTCATGGTGCTTGTTGTGTGGCAATGTTGATTGTGATAAATGGAAAAAAGGGTAAGTTATGCATGTTCGCGAAGCATTCCATTGTAAAGGGTTATAATGGGAATAAGGAAGTGATGGAAGGTTTCATGGGTGAATTCAAATACAACCGTGATAGAGAGTGGGGGGTTGGTTATGTGCGTGGGCATAGAGCACCATGAAGGTTTATGGGGATTGAAAAGTCCTGATGAAGGAAATGGATGAAGGGCTAGAGAGGGTTATGGATGAATCATATGGCAGAGAGCTAAAATCCCTGGGATAAAACAAACCATTCGGGGAGATGAAAGATCAAACTTCTAGGGGACCCATTCAAAATTGCTACTAGGGCGGGTTTTAATAGGGTTGTGGTTATGGCCACAACAAAACCATCACACATAAGAAACACATATGAACACCAAGATTTAAGGTGGAAACCCAATGTGGGACAAAAACCACTTGCTGCTGTCTTCTTTTAATATAAGAAAAACCTGTTTATAATCTTGTACTAGTGCAGACTCATACCAGTACACAGGCAACCACCTGTAGAAGGCTACAAACTTATCTCATTCTCCAAATTCTATTGGAAGGGAGCTACAACCCCCTAGCTCTTGTACTAGCCGATCTGTTTACGAGTACGTAGGTTCTGACCTACAGAAGGTTCTAACCTTCACTCCTTTTCTAGCTGCTACCAGAAGGGAGCTCCAACTCCCTAGCTCTTGTACTAGCTGATATGTTTTATAGTACATAGGCACCAGCCTATAGAAGGCTATGACCTTCACTTCTTCCTCTAGGGACCATGTTTCGTAAATTTCAGACTGGATACTCCTGTAACACAACACCACAATCTAAAGGCCATGTTTCATCATATCTTCATGCTAGACCCATCAACAACATTGAAGCTCAAAATAAATCACCACTACTTGATCTGAAAATCACTCGTAAGTGACCTCAGTTAATTAATTAATGAATGAAGGTATTACAAACTCATGTGTTGGTGTGTGTCTATGTTATTTTAAGCAACGGATTGATCAGATTGCAAAATACACAGACACTGGAAAAGGGAAAACAGTAAGAGAACATAGTAAGCAAATACAAGAACACAACACATTAATAAGGAGTTCACCCTAACTCCAAGGCTACGTCTCTGGTCCAGCTTTCAGTGGTGGCCTTCTTTTATTGTGTCTTTAAAGTAGAGTTTTTACAGTGAGGAGCTCAATTTGAGTCTCCTTAAATAGATACTGCTGGGTAAGGTGGTTCTTGGATTCCCCAAGCCACTAGAGCACACAAAATCTTCCTTATTAAGTCTCGACCTCTTTGGTCTTTAAAGGGATGAGTCCAATCTGGTACTCAGTTCCCGACAGATATCCTTGCAGGGATCAATTGAACCTCTCAAGCCTTCTATCTGCTTGATGCTACCTTATGCTATAGGTTAGCTCGACTCTCTTTTTTTTCTTCTACCTCTTGCTTCATTGTCTCTTTCGTCCTTTTTTTTCATTGTTCCCTTCTCTGGTTCTTCCTTGTTCTGTTCTCTGTCTGTTCATGGATTAAAGCCAATCTGTCCTTGACTATTTGCTTCCTCTTCCACCCCTTCGGATCGCCTGCTACTATTCACTTGGAGTTCCCTACCTCTGTGTCATCGCCAACATCTCATAGGGAAGTGGCCACTTGTCCTCTCACGAATTGCACCAATTCTTCCTCAACGGTTCGGTATATCGGTTACGTTGTGAAATGATTCATCCACCAACTCAGTGGTTAAATCGGACTTGAGACTTTTATATGCCGCGATTTAATTCCCTTATCAAATCTAGCTTCTCATCGGGCACAATCTTTGCCGTCAGATCTGGAGCCGCCAGGTCCTATGGTGTTCGCTCTTATCACGTAGTTGACTTGTTTGACCATTAGCCCATGATGAGAGGTGGTTTTCTCTCTCATCCGCCAGACATGCATCGTGCAATGTATGGAATCGCTCGTTTTCTGCCAAATCCGCTTTCCACCCAAAATGACTCCAATATTCCACTGGTTTTGGAGCACGGGACCTGCCTTTCACTTTAGCGCTTTTTCCTTATGGTTTCCTGGCTTCCCATGTGACTGAGTGCTCAGGGTCTTTCCTTCTTGAGGGTTTTTTCCCAGCGATGTGCAATTAGCACTAAGTGCTAATCGCGCATTAGAAACGGCCTCTGTTTTCCGATCAGGACTTCGAAACTGCTAGTTTGTGTCTTGCGTGGTCTCCATGGGCCTTGGTTAGCGTGCTTTGGCCGAGGTCCTCGTCGTTGCTTAATGGCTAGAAACTGCTATTGTATAGAGGTCTTCTTGATAGCTCTTCATTCATAAATTTTTTAAGTCTGTCTTGATTTGATACAATCATAGCACTTTGCTAGTTTTCATGGATCCAATTCGGATCACGACCTTCCCACTGAAAAAGATTTTGGGCCACCAAAAGTTGGTTTTAAATCATCAACTAAGTGAGGGTACAATTGTCTCACTTGTCCAATCTCTATCCACTTTGCACTACTCGACTTTGAACCCTTGAGCCCAACCCTGAGGTACTCAACATTTCCCCTGTGCGTTGTCCTCACTTTCTTGTCCAAAACTGTGTCTTCCTACAATTCATTAAGATATTCAGGTAGCAGGTTGTCAATAGAAGGCAATTGACTCTGCTCTTCGAGATCCTCAATCAGTGATGGTTCAAACAATCTCAAGCAATCTACATTTACAACTGAGTAGATGTGCATGTAAGCTGGTAGGTCCAGGCGAAAAGAATTCTCACCAATCTTCTCAAGTATCTTGAAGGGTCCATACCTGATTGGCGTTAGCTTTTTACCTTCACCTTGCATCCTGTCCTTGCTGATATACAACCAGACTTGGTCACCAACTTGGAAACTATGCTCCATCCAATGCTTGTCATGCCTTGTCTTGTATTTGGCTTGGATCTTTTCCAGTTGTTCCTGTACTGCCTGGTGGATCTCTTGGATTTGTTCCATGAACCTAGTTGCCTTGTCCACATCACTGTGTCCCTCAACTATGGTGCCTTTACCAAAGAAAAAATCCAAAGGATACCTTGGTGTGAAACCAAAACAAGTCTCAAAAGGAGATCTCTGTGTAGAAGAATGTTTTTCTCTATTGTTAGCATGCTACACATAACATAAATGTTCATCACAAAGCTTAGGATGCTTGCTGCAATATCCCCTGAGCAACTGGATCATTGTCCTGCTAACTACTTTTGTTTGGCCATCAATTTGTGGATGAAAAGTTGTGCTTTTCTTCAGTTTGGTGTCCATCAGTTCCCACATACTTGACCAAAACTTCCCACAAATCGGGTGTCTCGATCAGATACAATGGGCGTGGGTAATCCAAAATGAACCCATACATGTTGAAAGAATAGTTTTGCAGTTTGTTCAGCTGTAATATGTTTATTACAAGGTATCAAAATACTCATTTTTCTGAACCTATACACAACAACATACAGATAGTCATGGCCTTTCTTAGATTTAGGCAGTCCTCCAAATGGAAACACTTTCCCAAGGGTGAGAAGGAACTGGTAATGGAGTGTACAAGCCTAGTTTTCTATTGATGGGATTGCTTTTAGCACACATAGTACATCCTCTTACATATTCAGAAACTGTCTGATTCATTTTTGGCCAATAATAAAATCTTTGTAGCTGTGCAACTGTTTTACTTACCCCAAAGTAACCAGATATTAGAGAAGTGTGTGCTTCTCGAATTATATTTACTCTTTCAATTTGTGGAATGCATAACTTCCCACAATGGTATAAGAGTCGGTCCTTTACATGATAATCCAATTCTTCTACTCATTTTCCTTGACCTAAAGTTGCATATACATCTTTAAAGTCTATAGCTTGAGCATATTGTTCAATGTAGCTCTCATGTAACACAAAATTATGCTTAAGTATAGTAGATGCATTTATAATGGGTCTAGATAACATGTCTGCAACTTTATTATGTATGCCCTTTTTATATCTGATAACTAAATGAAACTGTTGCAGAGAACCCATCCATCTATAGTGCCTTGATTGCTGCAACTTAGTTTGGGAGTGTATATATTGAAAGTGGTTGATGATCAGTATGTAATTACTGTCTCTTTGCCCATTAAGTAATGTTTCCATTTTTTCACACTCTGTACTAATGCATACAATTCTTTATCATATGTAGGATAGTTAACTACTGCAGAATTAAATGTCTTAGAATGATAACATATGGGTTTGTCATGCTGTGTCAACACTGCTCCCATGGCATAGTCACTGGCATCTGTTTGGATCTCAAATGGTCTTTAAAGATTAGGCAGTGCTAGTATAGGTGTTGTACTAGTATTTTCTTTCAAGGTGTTGAAGGCTTTCTACTATTTGCCTCCCCACTAAAACACCTTGTTCAATCCTGTTAAAGCATGTAAGGGAGCTGCAATTAAGGAAAAGTTCTACTGCTCCTAAGAAGCTCTAACTTCTGTAGCAGATTTAGGTTTAGGCCAGCTTACAATGACTACCACCTTATAGGGATCTATCTTCAATTCACCACCCCCTACTATATGACCCAAATAATTCAGAGATGTTTTCTCCAATTCACATTTTGAGAGTTTAACATAAAGTTTTTCTTTTTTCAAAACATCTAGTGTCTACTTAACATGCTTTAAGTGTTCTTCCCATGCTTTGCTAAATATCAAAATGTCATCCAGATACACAATAACAAAATCATCAAGAAAAGGTTTGAGTACATAAATCTCATGAAAGTAGCAGGAGCATTAATTAAGCCAAAAGGCATAACTAGCCACTTATACAATCCTTGCTTTGTTTTGAAAGTAGTCTTCCATGCATCTTGTTCTGCAACTCTGACCTGATGGTATCCACTATGCAAGTCTAGCTTGGAGGAATAAATAGCTTCTTTCAATTGATCTAAAAGATCATCTATGCGAGGAAGGGGATAACAATTTTTATTGTTATCTTATTTAGTGCTCAGTAGTCAATGCACATTCTCCACGAGCCATCTTTCTTTCTCGCCAAAACGATTGGTGACCCACATGGTGATGTGCTAGGTCTGATGAACCCCTTCTCGAGCAACTCCTGCACCTGCTTCTTGATTTCAACATTCTCTAAAGCGGACAACCTATACATTCTAATGTTAGGCAATGGAGCATCTTACTGCAAAATAATATCATGCACTATTTCATTTTTGGGTGGCAGACCTTTAGGTTCTTGAAACAAGATATCATAATCTGAAACAACCTTTTCTATATAAGCTTGCTACTTAGCATTACAACCCTCAAATACATTGGTGTTATCAGGTTTCTTTTCCTTTACACCCATCAGTAAGAATTCTTTGCATGAATTTATAATTTGTTTCATCTGCCCTGAGTTTATGAGAGTATAATTATTCTTGAGCTTATGAGCTCTTACAAAGTATTTGATTCCATCTTTAACAAGTAGATACTTGTTCTCAGCTCTATAGAAAATAGCTTTTCTGTCATACAAGTAAGGACTTCCTAAAACAATTCCACATATATCCAAAGGAATTATGTCTAACTCAACCTCATCTACAAATGCTGACCCAAAATAAAACTTGAGTTTGCATTGTATAGTCACTTGTAGTTGTGCTTTATCATTCAACCATCTTAATGGGTATGGTTTCTTGTGAGGTGTAGTTACTAATCCAAAATTATTTACAATTGCTTCAGAAATTAAATTTACTTGTGAGCCACTATCAAACAAAGTATCAATCTTTTGATGTTTGGAAATAACTCGAATATGGAAAAGCTCATGTCTTTTTCTCTCATTTTCTTCATCAACAGTGGATTGTGTAGAATTACTAGTAGATGCTTCAGAATTCTTACCTCTTATACCTGTGGCTGCAATGGTTGTTTCATCTCCTTAGTCTGACCCCAAATCTTTCTAAATAGTTGCAGCAGTCTTCTTCTTCTTCTTGCCCTCGAACTTCTTAGGTCTCAGCTCCAGATGTAGAATCCAACAGTGCTCATCATCATGCACATCCTTTTCACAGTGAGTGCATGAAGCTTTGCTTTTCTATGTAGTGTTAGCCTTCCTTGCTTTCCATTTCTTCTTTATTTTCTCCTTATTCTTGCTTGCAGTGGGTTGGGATAATCCCCCAACTTCTAGACTTCCATTCTTTCCTCTAGCTTCTAGAATAGTAGCTTGAATAGATACCTCATCTATACTAGTGGGATTAAACATGAGGATAGTGTTCCTTATGTAGCTATGTAGACCACCAATGTACTTCAAAAGAGTCTTAGGTGATTCTAATGAGATTCCTAGAATCAATGCTCTCTTTCTAAATTCTTGAGTGTACCCTTGCACACTTTGCCCCTTCAACTGTCGAAGAGTTTGCCAACTCATCATGGCTTGCTGCATGTAGGCCAATGGATAGAACTGATTTTTTATTGTAGAAACAAATTCACTCCAAACAGAGATAGTCTTACAATGTATTTTCATGTCAGCTTGAGTCCTTCCTTCCCACCAAACCAAGGAAGTGCCTCCAAGGCATAGGCTTGCCAGCTGAATCTTTCTCTTGTTTGAATCGATATCCTGCACTCTGCAATAAACATCAATTTGTCTAATCCAATTGTCCAACTTTTCTGCATTCAACTCTCCATCATATATAGGTAAATCAAATTTAACATCTAGTTTAATCAAATATGCCTTCTTTTTACTGCTATTTGGTGTGAGAAAGCTTTCTTCTTTATCTTTGCCTTTTGAGTGGTCATGGAAGTGAGATTCATATTCTCCTTTGTCTTGTTTGGAGCCCGATGAATCTTTATCCTTGTGTTTTCTAAAGTCCCTATACATTTCCTCTACCATGGACTTTATGGCTAGGAAACTATCTATGAATTGAGGGTCTGGCCCCATAGAACCTTCCTCTGACATTGTCTTCTGAGGATAGACTCTCCCAATTTTAGGATTAGTTTCGGCCAACTCTCCTTCTCCTAATTTGAGCTTTGATCTAGTTAGCATTCAACAGCTAAATCCAACACAAGCTTGTCTAACCTTAACAACCTTTAGCTCTAATACCACTTGATCTGAAAATCACTCGTAAGTGACCTCAGTTAATTAATTAATGAATGAAGGTATTACAGACTCATGCGTTGTGTGTGTCTATGTTATTTTAGGCAATGGATCGATCAGATTGCAAAATACACAGACATTGGAAAAGGGAAAATAGTAAGAGAACACACTAAGCAAATACAATAACACAACACATTAATAAGGAGTTCACCCTATTCTCCAGGGCTACATCTCCAGTCCAACTTTCAGTGGTGGCCTTCTTTTATTGTGTCTTTAAAGCAGAGTTTTTACAGTGAGGAGCTCAATTTGAGTCTCTTGAAACAAATAATGCTAGGTAGGGTGGTTCTTGGATTCCCCAAGCCACTAGAGCACACAGACTCTTCCTTACCAAGTCTCGACCTCTCTGGTCTTTAATGGGATGATTCCAATCTGGTACTCAGTTCCTGATAGATATTCTTGCAGGGATTGCTTGAACCTCTCAAGCCTTCTGTCTGCTTGATGCTACCTTATGCTGCAGGTCAGCTCGGCTCTCCGTTTTTTTCTGCCTCTTGCTTCACTGTCTCTTTTGTCCTTTTTTTTCATTGTTCCCTTCTCTGGTTCTTCCTTGTTCTGTTCTCTGTTTGTTCATGGCTTAAAGCCAATCTATCCTTTACTATTCACTTCTTGTTCTACCCCTTCGGATCGCTTGCTGCTATTCGCTTGGAGTTCCCTGCCTCTACATCATCGCCTCTCACGAACTGTGCCAGCTCTTCCTCAACAGTTCGGTATTTTGGTTATGTTGTGAAATGATTCATTTGCCAACTCAACGGTCAAATTAGACTTCAGACTTTTATATGCCATGGCTTAATTCCCCCGTCAAATCCGGTTTCTCATCGGGCGCAATCTCTACTGTCAGATCTGGAGCCCCCATATCCTATGTTGTTCACTCTTATCGCACAGTTGACTTGCTCGACTATTAGCTCGTGATGAGAGGTGGTTTTCTCTCTCATCTGCTGGACACGCGTCGTGCAATGTATGGAATCACTCGTTTTATGCCAAATCTGCTTTCCACCCAAAATGCCTCCAATATTCCGCTATTTTTGGAGGGCGGGACTCGCCTTTCGCTTTAGCACTTTTCCTTACAGTTTCCCGGCTTCCCATGTGACCGAGCACTCGCAACCTTTCCTTCTCGAGGGTTTTTTCCCAGCGATGCACGATAAGTGCTAAGCGCGCATGAGAAACGGCCTCCATTTTCCGATCCAGACTTCCCAACTGCTAGTTTGTGTCCTGTGCGGTCTCCATGGGCCTCGGTCACTGTGCTTTGGCTGAGGTCCTCGTCATTCCTTGCTAGCTACAAACTTCCACTATCCAGAGGTCTTCCTAATAGCTCTTCATTCATAAATTTTTGAAGTCTATCCTGATTTGATACAGTCATAGCACTTTGCTAGTTTTCATGGGTCCAATTTGGATCACTACTATGCAACCAATCACTGAAAACCCATCATCGCTCAAGAAAATCATAATCAATCAATCTGAAAATTCAGAACACTATCACTAGAACACAATCACCATAATAGAGAGCAGAGCTCAGAACTCCACATCAACAACCAGAATCAACTGCAACTTCAAACATCATATTTCATAATGTATACGCTACTTTGATGTGCCAAACCAGCATGTATATGTGCTTTTACGAAAGAAAACCAGTGTACATATATGCAAATCCTAACTTAAAACATCAAAACTATTCTAGACTTCAGTCATACCTAGATCAGAACATTTAAAGTGTAAATCACATGTTAGCATTTAGGTCTAGTCTGCCCATGATCAAACCATATAATAATATTTCATTTTAGGTCTCATGATCCTGATCCATCATTAGGTCTCATCCTCCATCAACCGCTAAGGTTCATCTTTAGTTCAGATCAAGCAAGGAACCATAAACCCATAACATGCATACTTTTGATCTCACTCTCCATAAGATATTCATTACTTGCACACCCTGGCCTAAAGATCTTCTCCTCCTTATATAGTTTTAGGCTTTTCTCAATACCTTGGACCAAAACTACTTAGGACCAATACCTAGGACCAAATACCTAGGGTCAATACCTCAGACCAAATACCTCGGACCAAATACCTTGGACCAAAATACCTTGGACTAAATACCTCGGACCAAAACCTTGGTTTTCCAACATGTATGCGCTTTTCCTCCTGTGAAACTGCGTGTATATGTATACAGTCCTTTTGTTCTGTTAACCTGCATGTATACGTTGTTTGGACAAAGTGAACCATCGTATACTTCTTAAACTACTCCTTTTCTACAATCTTTGGAATGTTAACTTGTTGCATTGTGAACTATCATCTGAGTGGGTTTCCATCAAGGACAACACTTGTATCATAATGCCAACACTTTGCTTTGTTGTTTTGGTTCTTTGTTTTGTTAATAAGTGTTGTCCTACACTGAGTTCTTGTAGAAATTTTGTAGAATTTTTCCTACAAATCAACTAGCTCTGATACCATGTAGAACTTTTTCTACAAATCAACTAGCTCTAATATAATGTAGAAATTTCCCACCTGTAGATAAATCTGGTAATGCAATGTACTAAAGCAAAACACTTGATCTACTTCTACAATCAATTTAGCGGAAGCTTAATCAACCATGAGCAACATCAATGAGAACACATATAACTGATAAGAAGGAATCAATCACACATAACACAGAAGAATTTACCCAGGGAAAGCACTTGCCTAAAACCCCAGCTGCAACTTGTGTGATTCTCACCTCACACATAACACTGACCTATGAAACAACTGCATAAACTTGAAGGAGATAAATCCTCATCATGGATGAGATTCCTCTATAGGAAAAATATTCATCCAAATGATAGTACACTATCCCTTCTCTGATCTCAACTCGGTCTCTGACAAAACTAACATGTATTAGTTATTTAAGCTATAATATTCAGTTATCTGAAAGTACTAGTTGTTACATGCATGCAAGCATTAACAAACTGAATCTCATTAATTTAACAACTTGTTAAATTAATCTAACTGGACTTAACTCAGTTAAATGAGCCAACTAGTTACAACTCATAATTACAACTCATCCTTGTGTCTTTAACTGATGGATAAATTCACCAATTAATAGATAAAATGTTGCATGTCCTCACATAGACTTCAAGTTTGTTTTTACTTAACTAATTAACTAATGGAGATTAATTAAATAATATTTTTAACTGCTATTAAGACCAAATTTGTTTTTATTTCATATTGATAGACCAGGGATTGCTATAAATAGGAAGGGACCTAGAAATGCTATTTTTAGAACTTTATATTTTTAGAAATTTTACCTCTCACCCAATGTGGTCAATGACCTCACTGGAAAAACTGCTATTTTTAGACATGCTATTTTTATCAGGTCTATTTTTAGCACATTCTAAATTTAACATTTCTTGTTGCACATTTTTCAACACTCCCTCTCAACAAGAAAGGCTTCCTCTCAAACCCGATCTTGTAACTCTGGAATGTTCTGCATGCAACACATCTACTCAGTCCACTTGCTCCAAGAATACTTGGAACAAAAACACTCCCAACTGACCACTCTTTTGGGCTAGGAACATACTTTGATGCTGAAGCTCTTCCTTTTGCTGGCAAGTGCTCCCTCTCTGACATCTGCGCTATTGCAACATCTGCATGCATCTCACACCATTGCACACCTCTCTGTGCGACCTAGCATTGTGCAAAACACTTGTGCCTCTTGCATTGCTACAACCTGCTAGCTATGCACTGTCCTGAGATTCCCTGCACTATCACTCTCTCTGCCATTCCATCCGCATCTGTCTCTACCCAATCAATCAGTTTCTGCTACTCCACATCAGGGATCCTATAGCAAGGTATCATCCAAGAGGTTGGGTACCTCAAGGATCCTACCCCTCCTCCTTGGGATGATCAATCCACATCACCCCACCTCCTACCTGGAGGTATGGCTGCATGCGATCCCTCTACCCACCTGGCTCAAAGTTTCCCCCTATTGGAGGTCTCTGCATGAGTAGATGTCTCTACTCGATCTCCACTTAGCTTCCCTTGTTGTGGCTGCTCCACAACCTCCTGAAGTTGTTGCACCAATCGTGGCTCCTCCACAATTGTCTAAGACTTCTTTTGCCTCTACATGTTTAGAGGTAATATACTCTCCCTCTCAACCACCAAGTCTTTAACCTTTTCCTTGCTCCTCAAGTCTTTGCATGCACCTTGTACCTCAAGTGCATACAGGTTCTTGGCTAGCACACCAATCTATTTCCACTTTCCCGGTGTCATCAAATTTTCTAGAAAAAGAGCTGATTTTAAATCAGCAATATCTCCCTCATCCGAACTCTGATTCAGCCAACTTTTTATTTATTTTTATTTTTTTTCGATTTTGGGTATTTTCCTGCAAGGAATCCAAATCTGCAATCTATATTTGAAAATTTTGTACAGAAATTTTCAGATCTGATTTGCAAACTCTCAGCTGAAAAATCAAAACTTTAAAATCTCCTCTCAGTATATTGTTCTCTCCTTGATCACCTGTGCTCTGATACCATGTAGAAATTTTTTAGAATTCCTACAAATCAACTAGCTCTGATACCATGTAGAAATTTTTCTACAAATAAGCTAGCTCTAATACCATGTAGAAATTTCCCACCTGTAGATCAACCTGGTAATGCAATGTACTAAAGCGAAACACTTGATCTACTTCTAAAAACAATTTAGCAAAAGCTTAATCAACCATGAGCAACATCAATAAGAACACATACAACTGATAAGAAGGAACCAATCACACATAACACAGAAGAATTTACTCAGGGAAAGCACTTGCCTAAAACCCCATCTCTATATTATCATACAAGTGGAAATATAGTTTGGATTATACAAAGCCTTAGCTCGGAAGCTATCCAGCTCTCAGTACAATCCCTCTACTTCTCATAGATAGTCAAAGGCTTCTCACAAACCTTATTCTCTGCCCTCCAAGCCTCCTATTTCTATGCACAATTTTCCTGGGTCATCCAGCTGCAACCTGTGTGATTCTCACCTCACACGCAACACTGACCTCTGAAACAATTGCACAAACTTGAAGGAGATAAATCCTCATCATGGATGAGCTTCCTTTATAGGAAAAATATTCATCCAACTGATAGTACATTGTCCCTTCTTTGATCTCAACTGGGTCTCTGACAGAACTGACATGCATCAGTTATTTAAGCTATAATATTCAGTTATCTGAAAATACCAGTTGTTACATGCATGCAAGAATTAACAAACTGAATCTCATTAATTTAACAATTTGATAAATTTAATCTAACTGGACTTGACTCAGTTAACTAATCCAACTAATTACAACTCATCCTTATCTCTTTAACTGATGGATAAATTCACTAATTAATAGATAAATTGTTGCATGTCTTCACATAGACTTCAAGTTTGTTTTTACTTAACTAATTAACTCATGGAGATATTAATTAATATTTTTAACTGCTGTTAAGACCAAATTCTTTTTTACTTCCTATTGATAGACCAGGGACTACTATAAATAGGAAGGGATCCGAAAATGCTATTTTTAGAACTTTCTATTTTTAGCAGTTTCACCTCTCACCCAATGTGGCCAATGACCTCACTGGCCAAACTGCTATTTTTAGACATGCTATTTTTAGCAAGTCTATTTTTAGCAACATTCTAAATTTAACATTTCTTGTTGCACATTTTTCAATAGTTTTGGCTTCTAAATGTGTATGTGGCTAAAGTTCAAAGAGTCTTGTGACACTACAACACTTGGCCATGTCCTATGTCCATCTTCTTTCTTCTTGGTTGTAACTTTTGGCCAATGAAGTCTTGATGGAAAATATGATCCGTTTGTAAGGAATGTTTTGGTTGAACCATGAACCTGTGTCCAGTCTAGGAAACCTCGTGCCTATACACAACTTTATGCTCTGTGTGTTCAAGCTTACCCAACTAGTGCAAACGGAGAAATCTAAATGAGCAAACCTAAATTAGAGGTCTTTACATGTTTCTTTTAAAGAACAACCTCTTCTGCTCTCAATAAGTTGGGATCCCTCTTCTGCCCCAAAAATAAATAAGTACCCTTACACAATCCTCTTTCAAAGATAACAAAGATAAAAGAAGAGAAAGGCTTCCTGCGCAGAGAGGTGAAGCAAAAAACTCCAATGGGGTACTGTCCAGGCCTGCTGGTAGTGGAGAAACACCAGAGATGAAAAAATATACTCTGAAAATCTTAAGCTCGCGAGCCAAATTACCGTTCCCGATTTGAAACACTGTGATTTGGCTAAATTTTGTGTTGTGTTCAACTGGGTTGGTACAAGGTGAACCATGTCTATCCATGATGGAAGTGGAGAAGTTGAAGTGATCTGCATAATGAATCAATACTCCCCGAAAGGCCAAGGCCTTGAGTTGAAAATGAACCAAAACAGAGAAGCTGGTATTCAACTGGTGTGTCACCATGTGTTGTAGCGGCTACAACACCCTCCAAAATTTTGGCTTGCATCCAAATTTCAGAGCCTTGGTTTTTCTTTGATGGTTGCAAACACTCGATCTCACCCCATGAGCTCTTGTGAAGTCTTTTCACCCTTTTTCTTGTTTGACCAACGATCATATTTTGACATGTTGATTGCTTTTTCATGCTTGTGATCTTGTTCTAGTGAGTTTGAAGATTTGTATTTGTGCGTTTGGGTTGTCTTTGCTATGTAAAAATCTATCGTACTCATATACAAAGTTGTAAGCACTTTCGTGCAAGCGTCACCATGGTCATCCGAAGGCTTATCTCAAGTGTCGCGCTTGTCACTCTTATCTCTAAGAAAGTCTCACTGAGGGCATGTTTTGTCTTATTGTATTGGTGGTGTATGTTGTCTTCGCATTGAAGTATGCTAGGTGTGTGATCACAATGTCAAGTCTACACACAAGTTCACTTGCTTTCAACACATAACCATTTTCCTGAAAATTTGTTCGACCGTATAACCCTCTTCCTCCAGACCCTGATTGAGCTGCACTACATAGTCTCAACCCTCAGTGACCCCGCTCTGCTACCTGGAATTGCATAGTGCTTGAGATTGTCCTCCAGGTCAGTTGCACTGCATAATCCTAGAGATTAGAGGTTTGTTTTCCTCCCAGAAGTATGCAAAAACTACCTCCATGTCCAAACTGAACTGCGCATTTCCCAAGCACAGTCACCAAGCCTCCTTCTGGTCTGCTAGAACCTTGCAATGCACTAAGACCTAGGTCTGTACTTTTTTCAAAAATAGCACAGACATACCCAACTGGTCCTCTACCGCCTTGCTCTACAATGCCTTCAGAAACTGCATAGACATGTCCAATTGCTCCTCTGTTTCCTGTTCTGCACTGTTCTCCAAAACCATGTAGACATGCCCAACTAGACCTCTACTGCCTTGTCCTCCACTGTTTTCAGAAAATGCTCAGACATGCACAGAGAGCCCTCTACTTCCTTCCCTACACTGTTCTCAGAAATTGCGCAGAACTACCCATCAGGTCCCCTCCAACCCTATCTTGTCTTCCCTCCAGGAACTCCATAGAAGTCCCCCCTAGTGTCCCACCTTGCAGCTACCACTGGTGTCCTTCACTGTGCAATTTTTCCTCCCAGTGGTCACTGTGCAGTTTTTTCCTGACAATGTAGGTTGTCCTCCCAAAGTTCCTCATTCCAGCCTAAGCTGCACTCTACACTGTCTCATTGATTTGTCCTCCATCCCTATTACCCAGAACACGAGAAAAATACATCATGCTAGACTAGGAGGTTTTAGATTTGATTTCGTCCCGTCATGAGTGAATTGCAGGAATGGGTACATTAATAGATCATGGTGAGATGAAGAACAAGATGAAGAAGGAGTGCACATGCTAGAAGACTTGCTCACAGCTGGAGGAACATACCAAGCACATCAAGTAACAAGCAAAATGAACATATGCATTGAACCATCATGAAAGACCAAGACCATCGAAGACCCCGCAACACTAATCCATGAAAAGGAGAAGACAAAGCACACCAAGAGTACATCCATCACGCAACAGTGCAATAGCTTGACATGGACACCATAGTGAGCCAATACATGTCAACAATTTCATGTCGAGTTGTGTCATGAGTTGTCTTAGGAACGCCATCATTATGAGCCATATCCATTGTAACTGAATGCAATGTAAAATGAAGTCCAATGGACACACACAAGAAGTCAAAGAATCATGTTAGTTGAAAATTCATGGGAAGTTGAACAATCATGAGGGTATTCCAAGATTCACAAGGGTCAAGAATCACCCTTGGCTATATATACCCCTCCCGTTGTATGAGCAAGGATTTTTCACCTTGGCTCCTCCCACATAGCCTTGAGAGTATATAGTCTATTCTTTGAGGAGCGAGGTGTGGCTCCAATGTCCCACTACTGGGACTAGTGATGTATGGTGTACAGATGCGTCTTGGGACTTTTTCTTAATTCAGAAGCCTATTAAGGCGAACATGTTTTCACACATGTTCTGAAGATGCTTGTAAGACTACTCTTTAAACATTTGTAATTCATGTTTGCTTAACTTGTACTAAGATGTTGAACTACTTTGGTTATGTTATTACTTACATTATTGAAGATATTTGTATTGTATATCACTTTTGTCTTGTCCTTTTGGACTACTCCAGAGAACATTAGACAAACCTATCTTGTTTGCTTGTTATAACGACCGTGACATCCATGTGGACTACTCTACTGGATGGTGTAAGTGTTTTACTTTGTTATTTGGTTTTGATGACTATCGCATCTGCTGTGGACTACTCTGCTGGATGGTGTAAGTGTTTTCCCTTTTTCTTTGGTTTTGATGACTATCGTATCTGCTGTGGACTATTCCACTAGATTTTGGACAAACCCTTTCTGATTCGTGTGTCTCTCCTTGGGTCATATATTACCTCTCATCTAGGGGCTCACTTTACTCTCTCCCTTTCAGTAAGAGAACCCAGACACAAGTTACATTACACACTTACCAGACATACTCACCTCATTTTTTGAAGATACAAGCATACACTCTCATGTGCTGAACAATGAGAGCTAAGGAAAATTTGTAAGATAATGGCAACTAGGAAACCATACCGGATGGGACTCCTACACCAAATGGTGTGAGGTCTAGTTGCGACTTCATACCAGGGAGATCCCCTGAATGTTGGCAGGTCAAACACCATCAACAAGAGGAAAGCATATGCTTTTCGTATAAGTTCATCCTTCGAGATGAATCCATCCTAGTATTTTTAATGAGCCCTAGGAAGGAGTAGCTCAATATTGTCATGGCGACAAGTCCTTCGTCATTTCAGTTTTATGAGTCCAACGAAGGGGTAACTTGATGTCTTTTTCATGTTTAAAGAGTTTGAAAAAGAGGCTGAAAATAAAACTCCAGAGGTCCCTTTTCGTGGATAGTCTCTCAAATCTGAAAAGGTAGATAACAATATTCAAGAGAACCTCTTAGCCATGTTCGACTAAGGTATTCCTTTTTCATAACTAGTCTATGTCAGTCTGGAAAAGTGTTAAACTTATAATAAGTAGACATCTTTTCATTTACTTGTACAAGTTTGAAAAGACAAGTGCTCGACAATAATTTCATATTTTGAGAGTATGAAAAGAGCTAAAAGAGGACTCCTCCTGGAGGAATGAGTGGTATAAAAGGATAATAGCTGGTTCTGGTGATGATGGAACTGATCAAAACATGTAAAGGTCAAGAGGCTGGCTAATAAGACCACTCATCACAGATGTTCCTCAGGCAAGGGTAAAACAACCAAGTGAAAGCATATGATTGGCCAAAAAGATGGTGACGATGGAATGAAAAAACCAATTCTCATCTAGCAAAACATGCTGATAAAAATGGAAATCGCTAGAGGTAAAGTGGGAATGGTTTCATTTTTACACAAGCTTGAAACATGGGAAACTATACTTGAATTTGGTTTCATTTTTACACAATCTTGAAACGGAGAGAAACTATGCTTGAATATGGTATCAATTTTTCATAAGCTTGAAACATGAGAAAAAAGTATACTTGGATTTGGTTGGATGCCCCCATCATAATGATTCCTTGAGGTACATGCCCCCCAAGCTTCATCTCATTCAACTAAGTAGACTACTGGTTACTAATAGGTGGATGGTGTTAGGTTCCTATACCAATAGGTGTCATTTCTCATGATTGACTATGGAAATACCAAATATGATCATCCTTTCCATGCTGCAAAGGTTCCATATTATCAATAATCATGATTAAGATAAAGAGAAGAGAAAGGAATCACAAAGAAAGAACAGGAAAGTGGCTTGGTAAAACATGCAAACAGAGAAGTGCAATTACTGACTTTCTCACAGTGGATGAATAGCCAAACAGTTTAACCCTGGCTAGATCATGTTTAAATTTCTTGTTTTAGAATAGAGAATAATATTTGCTCAAATAGTTCAAGCTTGGAAGATCATTAGATTAGATAGAGAATTAAAGGGCCCAACTGCTCAATCTGAGCCCTTGGTTGAAATAAGGATAGTTTTAGATAGGAGGGCAGTCAAAAGAAAAGAGGAAAAGTAGGGTTTGCTAGCTCAAACACACCCAATCAAAGGAAGAAAAAGTGTTAGGTATTTTAGGTTGGGTAGGCAGATAATTATGAGGTTGCAGAAAGTAGAGTGATGTTTAGTTTAAACAGTATCACCAACATCATGGCAAAGTGGCTACAAGTTTAGTGGAGCATGACTGACTTCCCCTTTCATTTCCCCCACAAATTTCACTAACATCCCCTAAGGATATTGAGATCTGTTCAATAGTCCTAATCCATTTCATTTTGCAAGGTACTAAGCAAAACATTGTCTTTGCTTGGTAAACAAAAGCCACATTTCTTGTGTAAAAATGATCATCTCATTTCCCCTTCATCTCCTAAAAAATCTAAGTTTTACCCTATAAACTTAGCATTTCCCTATCACTTGTCATATTAACATCCTAACTTTAGTATATAACTCCTAGATTAATGTTTCCCTACCCCTATTATGTATTAGAAGCAAAAAACCCCAAAATACTATATATATCCCATCCCCGCCTAATATGGCTATAGTTCAAAAGTCTTTGGGAACTGTTGGTCCACCTGGGGCCAATGATAGCCTATCATGTGTCCTTTTGGGATTTTTCAGACCTCTGGTCAAACAAATAACCATACCCTCCTCACCCGCGTAATAAACTCATTTAATTAACCTTTGGTTAATTAAAATATCAGGTCTGCTCGGCATTTGTCAAAATAAACCAAAGTCTCAAACCCCCCCAAACCTTACAAAAATTAAAGATTATCACATGCGCTGGTTTGTTAAACCTCTGACAAGTCATCCTCCCGTCCACCGTCGGATTGCCTTCACCAGATCCGACGACCCTTGTTGATATCAGAAGTGCCCCGACGACAGGACGTTAGTACCCGATGGTCGATGGTTTTCCTGTCGTACACAGGGACACCCGGTGCGTTCCTATTGCATCAGACTGACGCTAACAGAAACGACCCCCGTACCAAAGGCGGTTCGATGGAAACCGGAAACCGCCCTCTGTCCTTCCGCACACATCACTGTCCCGTCAGCTAGTACGTCACCACTCACACTGTTCCTCCCGCCGCTGTGTCCGCCATGTCACCCTCCTAGTCAGCAACCGTGTTAGCGACCACGCCACCCTCCGTACTCCACTATCGAACAAACTAAAGTCATGC
Organism: Pinus taeda; assembly: GCA_000404065.3. Taxonomy (NCBI): domain Eukaryota; kingdom Viridiplantae; phylum Streptophyta; class Pinopsida; order Pinales; family Pinaceae; genus Pinus; species Pinus taeda. The sequence continues at coordinate 274,450 of APFE030623425.1, forward strand.
TGACGTCATCCCCAAAACGCGCCAAAAAGGTCTAAAAAGTCCAAAATTTGATAAAAAGTCGAGAAAACCAATTGTTTTGTTTATTTACAAATTGGTTGACTGCGCAACCTTGCATGTGGTTTTACGACGAATTGGCTACCATTGATGCACATTTCACCACCCTGCTAAGTCAACTTCACAGTCTGTTGGTCCAACTCCACTTACAGACTTCAGCATACACTGGGCACCCGCAAACTAGGTATTTACCTCACAGTCGTCCTTCAACCCTGTTTTAAGTAATTTCTTCGGTAAAATCGCTTGTGAAAGCTAAATTTAAGTCGAAAAAATTGTTGCCTGTGACCCTTATACTGAAAAATCTCTATCAGACCGTTAGTTACCAGAGGAATACCTGAAAGTTCTGCCAATAACCTTTGCGAATTGCCCGTGAAAACTCCAATTCGAGCCCGCCGTTCTCCTCTGAAATTGCGAAAAAGGGAGAATTCTTTACCTGTTTCTTACTAAATTTCAAACCACTTGTGTAATTTCCTCTAAGAAACCAAAGCCTCTGCGCTGTTGCCTGCTACTCCAAAGAATTCTCAACCCAAGGTGAAGGTCACCTAGTAACTTGAAAGGGAGGCTATCCCTACAGTTTGGTCCAACTTCCCCACTGCAGTTTGCATAATTCACCTTTATACTATGGACGCTGCCCTGTAAGGTCACCACAAGATAAGTTCAGTCCACAAGATCCTGAGAAAAGTCTTAAAGCCACAGTTATCCTTTTTGCTGTTCCATAAACCTACATTCCAGTCAAGACAAAGCCAATTAAAGTATGGAGGCTCTAGTGGCTCTCAACATTGCCCCCTTGAATGCACCACATATGGATTTGGAGTGGTTACCTCTGGCAGACAGGGACTTCCAGATTAAGGACATTATGGGTCTCAAGTCTCACCTCAAAACTGTTTGTCAATTCAGAAATAGCCACAGAAATAACACAGATGTCTTGAGAATCTGGGAATCTAACATGCCCATCTACTACCTCCCATCAGTCAATGTGCTGCCTGACTTCATTCATCTATGCCATGCAAACTATGATCCCACACAAAGAGCAATCTTAACTCCAGATGGATCTGTACTGTTCTACATTACTCCTCAATCCATAAATGAAATGTTGAACTTTGAGCCACCTCAGCCTCTGGTTCCTCTCACAATGAAACTCCTGCTTGATCGAGGTACAAAACTGTCTAGTTCAGAAATAGCAAGAGTAGGTCAGTTGTTCATGCAACCACAGTGCCAGGCCGATCATCGTCCACCCTATCATCAAGTCTCATTCAATGAAACATGCAAGCTCCAAATAGATATGATGTCCTACATTCTAGGATGCAAAACCAGTGAGTTTGTGGATGAAACTGTGTTTGTGCTAATGTCCATGTTCACTCCAGGACAACCCCCTGCTGTCATATATGACTATGCCACCTTCATAGGAAACAAAATACATGAGTAATTCATGATGTTGGAGAGAGAAATATTATTCAAATATACCTCTTACATGTACCATCTTCTGTTGTACTATCACCCTGATAGTTTCCAGGTTCCTCTCAAGAAACTAGACTCCAAAGGAGAGAGGAGATCTGTTATCTGCTGGACCTCAGTTTTCCATGAAGTCCACCTCTCTCCCTACACATATTGTGAGTTGTTGATATGTTCATTTACCCAGCCACTTGCCTGTTGATGATGACTTCTCCTGGCAGGCTCACTGCTAAAATGCAGAGAATTCTACATCTTTCAAGTGGCTATAGCATTGGTGATTGGTACTTCTACCAAAACCACATAGTGATAAGGATTTATGGTTGTGTGTTTCCCCCCTTTAAACTACCAAGATATGTCCCCATGAGACTTTTTGCCTTGGAATATTTCAGGCAATTTAGTAGTGCATATTTGACTCATTTCCATGGAAAAAACAAGAAGGCACAGCTCAAAATTAGACATCAATTGGATCCTTTTGTTTTCAATAAAAGGGAAGAAGCCTGGAGTGACGTAGACAAGATGCTAAGGGAAGAGCTCATGCTGGAACAAAGCTTCATTTGGGCACCATATGACCCTGAACATTTCATAAGCTTTAGAAGAGTTAAACACAGGCTTTCAGGATATGTGTACCAGCCAATCCCTCACATTGAACAATATGCTAATCGACAAGAATGGGTAGAGGGCACACTAGATGAAGAGCTTACTGAAGAAGAAAGATTATAAAAAGAAATGAAATAATATGAGAAGAGAATTGACCTGGATTATTTTGCACAGGTCCCCTTCACACAGCCTCAACATATTGGAGAAAACACATCAGCTGCTACATCTTCACAACAGCCGGCTCAAGAAGCCACTCCACCTGCAGGGAAAGGTAAAGAAATACAACATTCTGAGCAGCAAAGTACAATGGCGGAACAACAATCTACAAATCAAGGAAAGCGTCATGAACAAGGCCCTTCAACCCAGGTAAAGGCAGCTGAAATCCCTGTACTACAAACCCCTCACAATGAAGAAAGAGCCAAAAAGAGGGACAGACTTGAAGACACACCTACAAGGACATCTACAGATCAGCAAGGGGAGAAGAGACAAAGGCTAAACCCCTATTCTGAGGAGGAGTTTACCGAGGATACAACAGGTAACATCAGGGGTGAGGGAACTTCTGAATAGTAGATCCCTCCAATTTTGGAAACATCAGCCAGCTCCTTTCAGCAGGAGCAAGAGAGACAGCCAGGTGTGGAGGTTTCATCCTCCAAGCAGCAGAGCAAGTAGGGCTCGGATATCAAGAGAGAATTCGCTGAAATTAAAGCTAGAAACGAACCAGTGAGGTTTCAGCTTTACAATCAATTGTTAAGAATGGCTCCTACCAATCAACAAAGGCTGATGGCAGCCTATGATATGCAGGCAGGGAAGATGACTCTTAGTCACTTCAGACCGACTGTACAACAGCCACAGTCAGCTGCAGATTATATTAGGACCAATCTGGAAGTTCTTGCCAAAGACATCCATCCAATAGACCAGATTGAGTTGCACAAACAGGCTGGAGAAATGGTATACTCCACCTTAGCAGATAAATCTCTAATGGCCCATAGATTACAAAATTCATTGTATAACACTTCTGCCCAATTAGAGCTGGAGAAAGCCTCCTCATTGGCCAAGGATAATAGAATAAAATCCTTGGAAGAAATCATTATAGAATTGGGACATGATCCCAAGGATCCCAAAGGCGCACAGGCCTTAATTAGGAAAAAGGAGGAGGACATAGTGGCCCTGAGAAGACAATTGAAGCTACTAGCTACAATACATCCTCAAACCACAGAGGTGGAACAACAAAAGGAAGAAGAGGATGTGGTCAACTTACTAATGAGGATGAACCAAAGACTACTGGATACAGAAAAGGCCTTGGAAGAAGCTCTCTAAGGAAAACAGCCAGAGTTGGCCTCTCAGCCATCCCAAACAGCTCCAATTATCACAGCTCCTCCTCCAGCAGTCACTACAACAACTCCTCCCCTGGATCCAGCATCGACAACAAGTGCCTCAACTTCACCAGCAGCTACAGCAAGTGCACTTCAGGAGGCCAGCTTAAGCATGGAGGAAATGATGAAAGAGATAAAAGCCTTGGAGACCTAGATGGTAGAACTCAAGGAGACCAAGGAAAAACTAGCCAAAATTGAGGTTAGTTATGACAAGTCGAAGATGATTGTAGCAGAGAAAACCAGGGAAGTAAAGGCCCTAGAGAACAAAATAAAAGCCTTGGAGAAGGACCTCACTCTCCATAGAACCCTGACAGAAATAAAGACTATTTTGTGGGATAAAATCGGCCAAGCTATTGCTGATCAGTGGACAACAATACAAACCATTTTTGATCAGATAGAGTTGATAGGATTGGCTCAGTATGAAACTCAAAAGGCTAGAGTGTTATTGGCCAATAGACCTGAGCAAGCCAATCAAATGATTCACTTTTTGAACACTCATGCCAGTGAACAGTTAGCATCTCTGGACATTCATAACAAGACATAGACTATTTTAATAGTCAAGAAGGTGCTAACTATGAGAAATTTTGTTCAGACAGTAGAAAGAAAATGCCAGGAAATGCAGGCAGATATAGAAGCCTTCAGACATAAATTTGCAATGCTACAATGCAAAGGTTTGCCTAGCTTGGTTACTAGCAGTGGGAAGCTGTTAAAGAAAGAACAATATGCTCATAGGCTAAATACCTATGTGCAAAACCAGATTACAACATCATCAAGCAGCACAGAAGAGATAGTCCCTCCCACAGGGCAGAGTTTGTATGATAAACTGGAAGGTTTGTTCTTCATTGAGCATGAGGTGGCACATCTTTTTTATTTTCATCCAAATTATTACAAGTACACTGAAGCTGATGAGACACTAATCAAACTGAGAAAGCATCAATTACCAACAAATCGGTGGTGGCAGAGTATGCTGGAGGTTTTACCAAAATAAGTTGAGTTCTCCTTTTTTGTAAATATTTGGCATTACAATTAAAAGGTAATATCAGGAAAAATCAAATCAGCTGAGGAAGAAGATTCGCTCCAAAAGATAAAACAGGCTTAGACACAGGTGGCAAAAGGCAGCACAATAGGAACACACATCAGGGAAGTGGTCATCAACTAACTATCAGAGTCAAAAAGTCAACAACAAGTAGGACACCTACAACAGCGAGTACAACATATTTATTTCCTCAGTTATTGCTGCGCGGTTTTTTCCACATTAGTTATTTCTTCTGCCAGAGTAGATGGATAAATTTATGTCTAGATATTTCCCTACGGGATATTTTGTAAACTTCTTATAAATACTTGCAAAAGAGATGTATTATTGTTGGCTGATGAATATCATTCTGGACCTGCTCTGTAAATTTTGAGAACTACTCTGAAATAAAGTTGCTGGATGCTGTGTGGGTGAATTTGCTGGATATGGAATCAATGGCTAAAGGATGTGTTGCAGAATTCTTGTGTTGATGCATGTATCAATAAGTTTCCCTTACTTTTGAGTTACTATATTTGTAATTTATTTACCATATGAATACCATGTTCTAAACTACAGGAAGAAAGGATAACCCAGAATTTACTATCTGTACTCTGTGTTCAATTCCTATAGTTTTCTATGTTTTCCACAGGACCATCATGGGCAAGAATACTTAAGTGCTCTTGTCTCCCTGGTTCTTATACATTAAATATCATCAAGGAATTCTTAATTTCTCCCTGATAACGTCATACAATTTCCCTCTGTTAACATAATGAAAGATTCTTGATTGCCTTTCATTTCTTGACTTCATTTCATTCTACTCTCTACTTCAAAATTGTTCTATGTTTAACTATCCTGCTCTGAAATTTTCCCATTGCCAAAGAAAACATATCCAGAAGTTTATTTCATTAGACTCCATCAACCCAATGGTCTGAACTTCTCTCAACTTACTACCTTGTTCTACTGAATGTCATCTTCCAAACACCAAATAAACCTGTGTTTCATGACTATCCTAACATACAATCAAACAAATCTAAATCACAAAGAGAGAGCCCTCTCTGGTTGCAGATTGGCTAGGATCTGCAGCTGAAAGATTGGTTAGTGGTTACCTCGGCCGTATTCCCTCCTGGAGCCAGGGAACAACTTGAGTGATAACAGATGGAATGAACGTTCATTTACGAGATCAAGTGAATGACTTGACTAGGAATTTACGAGATCTAATCAAAGACTCAAGTTGGAAGGGGATTTGTTTCATTTTTTAAACAAGCTTGAAATAGGAAAATAATCATGTTCATGACACATTGTTTCATTTTTTAATGAGCTTGACACAAGTAAAGGAACACTACTCTGACACATTGATTCATTTTTTAAAGAGCTTGAGACAAGACAAGGAACTCTTCTCTGACACCTTGATTCATTTCTTAAAGAGTTTTACACAAGACAAGGAACTATGCTCCGGGAACCTTGATCATGGTCCATACAAGGCCATGGCTTCCAAGAGGTTCTCATCAAATGAGAGAAGAACACTCTAGAAGGGATACGGATCAAGGGATCTAATGGAAATACTAGGATCCGATGCTCCCAGTACATGATGCATATATCAACAACTACATCATCAGTAGACTTTGACATGGAACAGGTGGCCAAATAATTAACCTATCGCGTGGGTGATACCACTTTCATACAAGGACCATTTAGGGAATATGGTTTATTGGGAGTCAAATTTAGACCAATGAACAGAAGTTGATCAATGACTACAATTATTCCTTCATGTGGGAAACATATCACATGAAAAAAAGAAGATACAAGAGATCCCATGACATAAACATAGTCACAGCCAAGGAGTAAATTAAAATCCAAAGGGCCTTGGATAACCATCACATCAATATAGATGATTTTTCCTCCAAAAGTAATAGGCAATTTAGGAAGGATCCCTAACGGTTGACTGGTTCCTCTGTTAAAAGCCAACAAATTCAAGGCAACAAGCACAATATGGGGAGAACCTAAATGTCACCAAGTAGTTGAGGAAAAAAATACTAACAGATGCACCTTCATCTATTATGTTTCTAGGTATGGGTATATTATAAGCATGTACTGTGATCTAATAGGTAACGTAAGAAGGAAGATGATATCCTGCCAGTCGACTCCAATCAAAGGAAGTGACCATACTACTTGGAGGGGGTGCCATGGGAATGGGAGAATTTCCCCCCTACATTATGGGAATGGGAGGATCACCTCCCTTGTATCGTTGGAACGAGAGAATTTCTCCCAAATTCATTTGAATTTGAAGAAACAAGTATAACCTGAGCGGTATGGAGTTCACTCTCTATGGGAAAGGTATGATCAACTGAAGGTGGAATCAAGTCATCCATTTTCTCAACCAATTTTTGGTTAGGATCGGGCTCATGGGATTCACATTCAGAGAGAGTGGGATTGACTAGAGATGAATTCCAACCAATCACTTGATCAACTAGTGGAGGATCAAGGGAAAGCTTTCAATAACCAGTCGGAAGATGAGGCTGAGAAGATGTAAGGTTGTACAACACTTTTGAGGCTTCATCCATACAAGGACAAAGGTGAATAGGATGATTCCCTTCACATAACTTACAGAGAAATTTGATTTTACCCTTTTTCCGATGGACTTTACTATCACTAGTTGAGGGTTTGTCGCCAACATGATCTCCAGAGGTTGATGAAAAAGGCTGATGTGAGCCTATAGACCACACTTCTAAAACCTTGGGAATACCAGGACAACATCTAAGAAGATGGTCAACCGTATATAACTTGCAAGGGAATTTAACTTTTCAGGGTTGATTGGAAGGTTTCTCCACATTAGTTGCGTCTATAGGAATGGTTGCTTGGTTGCCCCCTAACTTATTTTTCTTCTTCTTAATATTCCTGTTCTTCTTCTTCTTATCCACCTAGTTACTAACTTGCAGGATTTCACCAGATGAAGAGGAAGAAGAGGAAGAAGACCAAACAGATGAAGAAGGCAAAGAGTCAACTTTAGGATTAACTAGAGGTTGATATTGTTTAGGTGGAGGAGAATCCGGTTGAGGAGAATTTTGGACATTCAGAACCATAGGGGTCAAAAATAACCAAACTAGAAAACTAATGGTAAATCCGGGAACAGACAATGTTTCCAGATAGGGAGCACAAATATTTCCAAAAGAAGGAAAAGGACCGGGATTCCCATTAGAGGGGTTTCCTTGATTGGTGGACTCATGAATTGTTTCCATTACTCTCTAACTAAGATCTACTAAGGAGTATTTCCACAGGAAGGATGTTGTTCCACAGTCAATTAATTTTATAAATTAACAAAAAATAAATAAAAAAAGGGTAACTAGATATAAAGGTTTACCAAGCAACCGTGAACTAGAATTTACACCTTGGTGAACCAAGGACTTAACATATGGCAGCCAATCTCCCCGAATTCTATGTTCAGTGTATCATGGTATACAAGGCGACATACTTGATTACCTATGGATGGATAGAAATCTATAGTGGACTCCCAAAATATACGTGACAGTACGTGGGAGTACAGTTTGTAGTAGTGTTGTCTAATGCATAACCGTTCTATGAGAGCGTTCCCATATACTTACCATGCATGGAGCACCTCTGATATTCCCAAAAGTACTAGAGAACTGTCCTATACATTTCCATACATGGACCGATATTTCACCCTTGGGATGCAACAATGGAAAAAAGCAACAGCTGCTACATTTAACGATGCTGAAATAGGTCTCTAGCCTAGACCTCAAGGTGTTTGCATTAAGTTCCAAATTATCCTTAGCTTAATTGAGATAAATTTTAAAGTTGATCTTGAATTAAGTTTCATTTTGAAGGCTTAAAAATTGATGTCACCTTAACACACCTATAATGAAACTAATATGAAAAAATGATTCTTTCAATTTTAATGAGTGCTATTTAGCATAGGGAAGAAGTTTCAAACATTGATACAACAACCAAGTATGCAACAAACAAATCTTTCTAACTAGACCTTTCACTTTCCCTATTCCAGTGCACCCACCAAAACTAAAATGAATTTCAATTCACCAAAAAGTACCAACGTGAATTTTTAACATTTTCTTTTCAATGAATGAGAATGCACTTTCCAGCTTTCAACACTAAGCAATGTAATCTATGCTCAATGATAATCCCAAACAAGACTTTTCAATGCAATGTAATCTAATGTAATTTCAAAAAGTAAACTTTGAGATGAAAGCTAAGCAAATGCAAATGTCATTCCTTTTACGGTTTCCAAAAGAACTAATAATGCTTTAACCAAAAGAAAATCAGTATTCCTTCCACACATACAAGCAACAAATGGTAAATTCAACTAACCCAAAGAAATAAAGAGCCATCCAAAATTCACTTTCACTACTTCAAACAATTGGATGGAATTTTACAAACCAATAAGAAATCAACAAAAATAATGGAAAGTTCTATGCACACAGAGTAGGAGGACACTTTAGAGATCAAGGCACACTAGACCTTTCTGGTAGAAACCCTAAAATTATCATTTTTTGGACCAATTCTACTTTAATGGTCAAAATATGCGTTCATAGGGGTTTTTACTGCCACTTTAATGGTAAAAACTTGTGTTGACTAGCTGACAAGATCTTCAAGACGACTGTAATGGGAAAAATCAACGCTGACAATGCGACTATTTCTTAAGAAAACACGCTGGGCGAGAAAGACTTAGGAAAATGAAAAGAAACTCAAGAGAGGTCCAAACTTGACACTCAAAAGAACATTGTACTTAGAATGCGGACCCATAATGAACCTAAGTTACAGATCACCAGGAGGTTGGTTAAACTAATCAAAAAGACCAAAAATAAATAGGAGGTTTGAAGGGTTATAAGCTCCCCTATGGAGTCGCCATTTTGTTGTGCATGCAATCCTTTCTGCGGATAGAAACGATCCCTCTAGTCCTATGGGAGGATCTAGTAATAAACAAAGACAAACATGTGCAAACTTTCCTAGTTTATACCAGAAAACACAAAGGAGGATAGATGGCCTACCTCACTCTGATGCTAACATCCATTGGTGTCATCCTTGATTCTTCTCGCTTGCAAGCTCAATCCTCTCTTTGCTATTCTGGATGAATACCTGCAAGGAATATCAAATAGAGACGACAAAGGCATACATAGCATAATTCATTCTAACATAAACTATGTGACAAATCAAGGAGTATCACACTAAATGAGTAATGATTTACACACTTATGGAAAGAAAACACATAATTTATTATTAACAGAAAGTAAAAGAAGCATAGAACCACTTAAGACTTGATGTTGGAAGCCTCCTTTAGGTGGGTTTCCAAGTCCTAGCCTCAACCTTGAAGCAATCCTTTCTCCTTAGCAAAATGGGCAACATTTAGGCATAGTTCAGCACTAGGAAGGAAACCAAGAAATAGCCAACCAATTGTGTATAGTAGGGATATCATTTATAGGGAAGGAGAGGGATTTAAGGATCCATAAAAGAAGGGAGAGGTTCCATATCTTAAGGGAAAGATCCATGAAATTAGGATCAGGGACCAAGAATGGGAGATCTCATTCCAACCCTTATTCACTTGTAACCAACTCATCCTTCTCGAGACTTCTAGTAAGAGAAGCTTCTCCTCCACTTTAGAATAAATTGCCTGAAGAGGTTCACCATGGTTTTTCTTGATAAAATCCATGCTGGCAGTGCTAGGTCAGTATAGTGCAACAAGTTACTAACACGGGTCACTAGTGACACAAAACACGTTGATCCTAAAAATAAGGTCTTTGACAAGTTTCTTCATAAATATTTTAGAGAAAGTATTTCTTCTTTTCTTTAGGGATGATTCTGAATATGTTTCCTGGTGAACACATTGACAAATTTCGTCATTTTGACACTTCAGGATATGAGATGGGGAGTGCCAAAAGATACTGTATAACACATGAATGCCCTGCTTGTTGGCCTACCTGAATTATAACTTATCAAAGTAATGTACTACACATTTGCCAAAGTTATCTGGGATAAGATGAGTAATTGCTGTGAAGGTGAATACAAGGTATATCACGCTAAAATTGAATGTTTTAGAATGCAACTCAAGTATTTGAAGATGCATGATGATGAATATATTGAAAAAAACTTCTTAAGAGTTGATGAGGTTGTGAACACCATAAGAGGCCTTAATGAGAAATTAAAATAATATCTAGTAGTTCAAAAGGTGTTGAGATCTCTTCCCAAGATATTTAATCCAAAATTTTCCACTATTGAATAGATGACGAATCTGAAAACTCTCACTCTAGATTAACTACTAGGCACACTTACTATTTATGAGATGAGAATTTCCAATGGAAATTCTACAACAAAAGAGTCAACCTTCAAAGCAGATAAGAAGAATAAGGAAGAGCATGATGATTCATGTTGTGAATCAGATGAAGAAGAAACCAATTTTGTGAGGAAGTTGCTCAATCCCATTAAGCATGCACATGTAGCTCTATTATCCATGGAGGAACCCAGGGATTTTGTACAAGCTGTTCAAGATGAAAATTGGTTAAAATATATGCATGAAGAGTTGGACCAGATCGAGAAAAATCAGATATGAGAACTTGTTCCTAGATGAACAAATAAGAATGTAATTGGCACTAAGTGGGTCTTCAGGAATAACTTGAATTATCGTGGTGAAGTGATCAAAATTAAGGCAAGATTGGTATGCAAATTTATGCACAAATTGAAGGTCTATATTTTGATGAAAATTTTTCTCATGTTGCTTGATTATAGGCAATTAAAATGTTTTTGTCATTTTCCTATTTTAAACATTTAAAAAATATCAAATGGATGTCAATTTTGCCTTTCTAAAAGGTGAGTTATAGGAATAAGTTTACATAGAATAGCCATATGGTTTTCAACTGACACAAGCCTGATTATGTTTGCAAGCTTAAGAAGTCCTTGTATGGTTTCATACCAGCCCCTAGAGCTTGGTATTCCAAGGTAGACAATTGTTTTCTCAAGTGTAGATTGAAAAGAGGCGCAACTGATAGCAATTTTTATTTTAACTCTAAGGATGTCAAACTAATAGTGGTAGTTGTTTATGTTGATGGCATTATTTTTTCCAGTAATTTAGATTCATTAACATGCTAATTTGTAGTTGATATGAAGGTCGAGTTTGAGATGTCTATGCTTGGAGAACTTTCTTATTTCCTTATCTTGTAGATTACATAGACTCCCAAATGGATTTGCATTTCACAAAGCAAGTATGTCAAGGAATTATTGCAAAAAAATGGCATGGAGGAATGCTCTTTGGTGAGTATACCAATGGTTACACACTGTAAGCTTAGTAAGCCTACTGAATCACCATAATTGGACCAAAATTTATACAGATCTATAATTAGAATCCTCTTCTATTTGACAGCTTCAAGACCAGACATTATGAAGGTAGTTGGTATTGTTGGAATATTTCAAGAAGCCCCCAAACAAAGCCATCTTCTAGCAGCCAAGAGGATTCTCAAATATCTCAGAGCCATAATGGGTTATGACTATGGTACCCAAGAGGTAAATATTGTTCACTAACTATTTATACTAATGTTGATTGGGTAGATGATGTAGATGATCGAAAGAGCACTAGTGGTGGTGCATTATTTATTGGAGAATGTCTAGTTTCATGGTTGAGCAAGAAGAAAGCTTTAATCTCTTTGTTTGCAACTGAAGAGAAATATATTACAACTACTTCTTGTTGCACTCAACGATTATAGATGAAGTATATTTTGCAAGATGTACAAGTGTTTTATGATCATCCTATTCCTATTATTTGTGACAATACAAGTGTTGTCAACATGTCTAAGAATTCTATTTTTCACTCCAAGACAAAGCATATTCCAATCGAGTACCATTTCTTGAGAGAGAAAGTTTCCAATCAAATTGTGAAGCTAGAGTATGTGCCTATAAAAGAGAAGGTTGCTGATATTTTCACCAGACCACTCCCATGAAATCAGTTTGAGTATTTAAGGAAAATATTAGGAGTAGTTCCTCTTGCCTCCCTCCATTAGATCTTCCTTAAAGAGGAAGAAAGGAAGCCAGTATAAATCCAACATATTAGATAAAGCTACTAGGTCCACAAGATCAACATGAAGGAGGGAGATTGATGTCAAGGGGATCATGTGGTGTATTTTCCAATTATTGTAAAGGGGGAGACGTCTTGGTGATGAAACAAAAGATGGAAGTAGTATTGGTGGTGAGTAAGCATGATTTATATTAGTAGAACAACATAATAAAAGTACATCACAAGGGGAGAAACATCCACATGATGAGAAATTGATGATGCATACAAAGGAGAAAACAAGGAGGCACAAGAATGCCACTTTTCTAGTGGTTATGTTATTTTTTTCTCATGGTGTTTCTATCACCACCAAAGAGGGAGACTACTAGAGATGTGTTGTCATTGATGGAAAATGATGGAAAAAGTGTTAATGGTGATAAAAAAGGTGAAGAAGATAAAGCAGAAAGAAGAATAAATATAAACATGGAAAGGTGCAATAACTTTGAAGGAATTTGCAGTACAAAGAAGACCTCAAAGTCAATTGGAACCCACTTAGATGGAAAGAGCTCTGAAAGATATTTCTAGTGGCATATGGAAGTTGATAAATGCCCCCTTATATTAGAAGATATGGCCAGTTAAAGCACAAGTAACCCTAAAGTCAAAGGAGGAAGAGTTAAGTTTAGTGGAGTACGTTTAGAACAATATAGTTTAGTGGTGTTGCCAAACTTGGCGGTGAAGATAGCAGTGACGTGGATATTAAAAGACAAGCATGTCTAGTGGAAATTTAGGTGCCACATGTCCCCATTGATGCATCAACAAAAGAGCACGAGGTCGTGTGCTTTCGATTGCTAATGTGTAGTAGGGATGTGCAATGGGCAGTTTTTTCACAGACTGTTGATCACAAGATTTATGGTGGACAATGATTGCACAACGCCCCCCTCTAAACCATAAATGTATTGAGGGGGTTTGTATACAACAAACTATTTCTATGTAACCATAACCGTGACCATGCCCATGACATGTGATTGTAAAAGAGGAATTGCAAGCCAATGGATGGATAACCGATATGTGACAGGGCAATGAGATGGGTCGCTAAAAGGACATGCAGACATCATAGAGACACATGGCATGATATGAAACATGGAAAATAATAGATGATGGGTCCAGTGCACACATGGGTAATCAACATGGCATATGAAGTCAACATGATGAACAAGGGGACACGTGGAAGGTAGATTCGATGTTTTCAGGTACCCTAGTGGGCCAAATCTAGGAGACATGTGTCACACTCTAGAGATACCATGTGGGAGAGATGATGTAAGCATGACATCATCCCATAAAATCTCTCCTAGAAGTTTTTTGAAGTGCACATACCAGGATCATCGGGATGACTAGGTAGCGGGAAATGTGGTAGTTGTCAAAGACAACTCAACGCGAGTAGTAGTGGATTTGTTGTTGAACATTGTGAGCATACAAACCAGGATAGCTCATCCTTATACTTAGACCCCAGAGATAACATAAGTTAGCATAAATAAGAACGGTGGACTGACAGAGCACCGGGATGAGTTGGAAGTACATAGTGAAGCTGACGACCAATGGGAGAAGGCCGAAAGGTGGCTCCATATGACACAAAACCCAACAAGTCAAACCTTGGAGGTGTTTATGAAATAACTTCTATGTAAAGAAGCCAAGGGCCAGATTTAGTGCAAGGATGTGGTTTTGTGTGTGGCATGATGACCGAGGGAATAGAGTTTTGTGGTGCTAACTAAAGCCCCCAGGACTATGGAGGAATTGGCACAACAAAGATATAATTGGTAGCATTATATTTAAGACTTTGGGCTTATGCATGGATGAGTCTGTTTGGTTGTGTTATATTCTTTCCATGACTAACCTACGTTATCAACTGGGGGGTTAGAAGGGGGCAGAGTCCCCCCTTTGTTGTGCCAATTGCGCAATGAGGGGGGGGGGGGGGGGGGGGTAGGCCCCCTATACGGGGTCTGGGGCAGCGCCCTGGGAATTTTTTTTTTTTGGACCCTATTATTAGGTTGGGCAAACCTATCTATGGTTTTTCGGTCCCATGGTTTTGGATGCGATGGTTTTTTAGTCCATGGTATTGGATGATTCGACATGTATAAATATGTATTGTAACATTGAAAGGAACATAATGAAAAATCAAGCTAGTAGTCTCGGTTTTGGGATCTAGGGAAAATCTCTGTGTATATGTGTTATGCTCTCGCATTGTCTATTTTCTGTGTTTTAGAATTTGTATGCAGGTAATTTCTGTACGAGGTTAGAACACAAATTTTGTATCAAAGATGTTTCGGCTTCAAGGGGATGCTTTTGTTGCTGAGGGTTTTCGCTCGGGCCTGTGGTAGACCCTGTTCAGTGGGAGATCTGTGAGATTGATTCTAGTGGTAAAAGAAGATGGTGAGCAGTGGAAAGATAGAGATCGAGAAATTTAATGGTCAGAGTTTTGAGTTGTGGAAACTCAAGATGGAGGATCTGTTGGTGAATAAAGATCAGTGAATCGTGGTAGACTTGGGTACTAAACCAATAGGGGTGACCGATGAAGAATGGAAGAAGTTGGATCAGAAGGTAAAGAACAAAATACGATTGTGTGTCTCAGATTTAGTATTGTTGAATGTATCAGGGGAAGATATGATGAAGGCTTTGTGGGACAAGTTAGGGACTTTGTACCAATCTAAGTCTCTGGTGAATAAACTGTTCCTGTGAAAAAAGTTGTATAACCTGATGATGAAAGATGGAGACTCGGTCACAAAGCATCTGAATGCATTTAATACTGTGGTAAGTCAATTATCATCTGTTGATATCAAAATTTTAAATGAAGATAAGTGCATTAGTTTGTTGTGTTCTCTACCAGATGCGTGGGATAGTTTGGTTATTGCAATAGGTGGCAATGCAACTACCTTGCATTTTGATGAAATAGTCTCACCCTTGCTGACGGAGGAGATGAGACATAAAAATATGGAGAGCCAGAATGGTGATGCCTTGTCTGTATGAGGACGGTCCCAGAACATAAACAAGAATAAGTCATCGAGTGGGAGATCTAAATCTAGAGGAATATCTAAACCTCTAGGAAAACCTGTAAAGGTGGTGTGCTGGAAATGTGGAAAGGAAGGGAACTACAAAAGGGATTGTAAATCTAAAGCTCCTAACAAAGGAAAGGGATATGATGATGCTCCTTCTACAGAGGTGAAAACCACCTCAGACGAAGGTGGGGATGTGTACTTGGCTTCTTCAAGTACACATGTAGATCATGAGGCACGGTTGATTAACTCAGGTGCATCCTTTCACTTCACAACATAGAGAGTGGTTCTGCAAGTATGAGAAATATGATGGTGGTGATGTCTTCCTAGGGGATGATAGGAAGGCTAGAATCATTTGTCGTGGAAAAATAATGTTCAAGTTGCAAGGTGGAAGGGTTAGAACACTTCCGGGTGTTGTACATATTCTTGCATTGGCTAGAAATCTGATTTTTATAAGAAAGCTGGATGATGCAGGTGTAAAAACAGTGTTTGAGAAGGATACATGGAAGATGGTTCGAGGAGCACTGGAATTGATGTGGGGATTTCAGACTGGAACTTTGTACAAGCTGCAAGGTAGCATCGTTGTTGAAGGGTGCAATAGTTTTGTGGTTCCTGAAAGTGGAGCAGAAAATCTAGTGGCCTCTGGAGAGAAGACCATGCTGTGGTATCAAAGGCTTAGACATATTGGAGAGAAGGGCCTTCGAATACTTCATGGTAAAGGTATGGTTGAAGGTATGAGTAATAGCTCTCTAAATTTTGAATTCTGTGAAAATTGTGTATATGGGAAGCAGAATCAGGTGAGTTTCCCTTCTGGTGGTAAGAGGGCGAAAAAAATATTAGAGCTTGTGCATAGTGATGTGTTTGGACCTGTGAAGGTTCCATTAGTGGGTAAGCCTGTGTACTATGTATCATTTATAGATGACTTCTTGGTGAGCTCCAGTATTGCAACAATAATGCTGCAACTCCTGGGGCTTCCTTCTTTACTTTTATCAACCCAGTAGTTCGTAACAAAATTGGAAGCGACGGTGTTGTATGCACAAGTACTAGCTCTTACTACGGGTTGTCACTTGATCAGTTGGCACAAGTTCGCTAGGAGATTAAGCCAACTTCTATGAGTTCTCAAAAGAAGATTTTACTATGATGGAAGAAAGCTAACTCTATAGGGGCTATTCTACTTGCAGAAAGAGAAGGAAAACTGAAATGAAACACAAACCCTAGCAAACCCTAGCAAACCCTAACTTTGTAAGAAAAGAGATGGAAACTATTGAAATTGGTGCCATTGACTACTAAAAGGATAAATTGCATTTATTCAAGTTACTTCTGAGGAGAAATGAGAAGAAATCATCCTTTTGTACTTTTGAGTGTTTTATGTGGAATTATTATGCTTGTGATTTGATTGGTTGTGACTATGCAGAGGTTTGGTGGCAAAGGAAGATGGAGTTGGCTTTTACAAATGGGAAGGAAGGTGTGGAGAGGTCCTAAGAAGTCCCTAGTACTCTTCTAAAGACTTCCATTTCGATCAGCCTTCAAAAAACCACTCGCATGAACTTCTATAGGAGGTTGCAGGGGATCTACAGGAGGTTCTACAGGAAGATCTATAGGAGGAGGCCGAAAGTGGGTTTTGGAGGTTGGAAGGTGGAAAAATGATGGGAAAAGGGAAATGAAAGCTGGATGAAGGCATTGAAGGGTCTAGGACTCTGTCAATGAAGATCAGGAACGAAGGAGATGGTTGGATTTGTTCAAAGGGCAAGAAAGCAACTCTATGGAAAAACACAAAAATTAGGGCAGATTGGCGAAATGTGGCGAATGAGCGGGGAAATATTGAGAGATGAACTAGTACAGGCTATGCTATGGAGGAATGATAAGTTGGAATGTTCTACTAGTAAGCTACACACTTACTTCTCAAAATTGACCAAAGCAAGAACCGAAAAACAAAGTTTTGTCTATTTTGACCTAAAATCTGACCTAAAACCAGAGCAATGCTGAACAGAACTTTATGAACAGAAAATTATGCGAGAAAGCCATGGTAAATGAACATGAAAGGATTTAAGCATGTGAATCCAAACTAATATCAACTTCTCCAACTCAAAATATCACACTAGCAATTGCGTGAAGGGCAAAAACTGTGTTTTTGGTGGCAGCAGTAGTGCCTTGACCTCAAATCATGGTCCCAAGGAGGGAGAAAGGAGATAAAGACCTACTGGTAGCCTTTTTGGATCTTTCTCTATTACTATAGCAAACTACTTGAGAAACTTGAAGCAAGAACAACTATTCTAACCATCAAAAGCAACCTAATTTAACAAAGTAAGATTTAATCCAAACAATAGAAATTATCTTATGAATGCAAGCAAAAACATATAAATACACAAAGGAGGTGGTGGGAAGCTTGGGTTGGGCACTAACCCAAGAGATTTAGCCCTCTAGAGAAGATTAGTGCTGGTTCAAATCTTGGTTCATCTTCATTGATAAAAAAATAACAGTTACATCACAAAATTGTCTGCAAAAAGAGCTCGAAAATGAGCTGAGTACAAGGTTGCAAAAAAGTGCGAAAATAGACTATGAAATGGCTAACCTACTGAGGCTTGAAGCCTTCTTATTTATACAAGTGGGGACTCCCAACATTCCTCCTAAAATTAAGGAACTCGGCTACCTAAAACTGAAGATAACAACAACCCTACTAGACTTGCTCGGCTGCCCCTTGGAAACATCATTTTGGGCCTTTGTACTCCGAGCTGCTGATGGAGAACTCAAGCAAGGGGTAATTAATGAAGGAGCCACCCCTCCTATAAGTCCTCATCCCTGTTTCCTCAATTTTGGCTGCCATTCTGCTCATAAATGCCTGGTCCTCGTCGAAAATTGTCCAAAAAATCTGCAATAAACACTCATTAGACTATGTGGCAAAGTGACTATCCCCATTCACTTCATTGACATAAATAAAAAAATGCACAAAACTATTGATAATGGTGGATTAAATGAAAATAATAGGCAGAATGAAACCATATAGTTACCCATTTCTGGGGCTCATCATCACCCCCTGCTGGATGGGTTGCTCATCCTCTGAGCAACTAATCCAGTTCTTCATGTTTAATAGCTTTAACATCTTCCCTGACATCCCAAGCCTCTAATGTGATGTCTTCCTCTCTGTCATGGAAACCTGATTTTCTGTCCACTTCCTCCTATTGTTTCTATTCTTCCTCCTCCTTAACCCCTTCCAACAGTCCTAGCAGTAGTGGAGGACTGAACTTAAGACCAATCTAGTTGGCTTTCAAGTTTTGCATTGATTGTTTATATAGGGGCACTCCCATCATAGCCTCCCTCATTCTGGTTGGGGAGTGATACTCTCTGATATTTAGGCTATGTGACAATGTATTCCACCTTCTCATGCATGCATGAAGGCAGTCATCGCCAAATAGTCTCTCCATATCTTCAAAATGAGTAATAGCCTGTGCTTGCATGTCAACATAGTCAACAAGAACTTGAGGATTGGCTGCTAGGTGTTGGTGGGCATAAATGAGAGCTAGGTTCTGCCCTTATCATGAGGGGCTCACTTAGCTCCTTTGTCATGATCTTCTGACTTTCCATTGCCCTCTTTCCTTCATGGCTCAACCAAGAAGCCATAGCCATGAGCTGTACGTCTCTCAATGCAGCATTTGGATCCCATAAATTCATGTCAGGGAGTACCGTATTGTGTAGGTAGAATTATGCTAATTTGGCTTTATCCTCAGCTGAACTATTATCGCATAAATGCATGAAGTAGCCATAATATTGAAATGGGATTGTGCCCCTCTCGGCCAATGTTTTAATCTGGAATTGGAGCCACTGGTCTTTGAGATACAGTGCATAGGATCTAGCTAGCTGTCTTCACTGGAAGGCTTCCATTGCCTAGTTGGCCATGCAAACATTCTGGGCTTCCTTTTCCTGCAGCTGCTTTTTCAAAATCAACACTTCAGTTGCTGCCTGAGATTCTTTTTCTTGCCGCTATTTCATCAGCGTTTCAACATCAGTCTGTGGTCCTTCTTCTTGTTGTTGTTTCTCTGCTGCTTCATTATCTAGTAGGGGTCCTTCTTGTTGTTGCTGCCCTTCCAAGATTGGCAACTTGTCTCCCCCTTGAGGTTCTCGTTCCTGTAACTGCTTTCGTAACAGTTCATTTTCTTCCTATTGTTGGGCTTTTCTAATGCTCTCTGTGTGCCTTACCATGCCCAAATCCCTTCTCAACTCTTGCAACTTGTCTTCCATGTGCCCTATATCTTCAACTCCTTTAGATTTAACAATCTTCATCCAGGTGTAGGTCCTGACCCTTTTTTTCTAATTCGAAGAAAAGAGGCACAACTAATTTTTGTGGGATGATCTTCCCACTTTCTACAAGATTGTAATAGGAGCCTAAATTAGGCTGAGGGCTTGGCTCAAGTATTTCATTTGCCTTACCTTCCTCTTGTGACTGTTCTGCTGCCTTCTTTTATAATTTTTCAGTTTCTTTCATCTTGGCCAATGTCTCATGTAGAGAAGTTTGTGCCTCTTGTATGACTGCTTTGGAGTCCATCAATTTGATTCTTTCCTTTTAGGTGGAGGTCTTAGGACTCCCTCTCTCATAGGTGATAGAGATTTTGGAGGGAGATTCCTCCTTTTTCTTAGTAGATGCATCCTCAATGATTATGGGTTCTTTTGATGGTGGCTGGGGCTTGCCCACCTTAATCCTGGTGCTCCTCCGAGCTTTGAAATACATATATGTCTGTCTTTTTCTCTTTCCCTTTCACCTAGCTGGAGTGCTCAATGCAGCAAGCACAACTGCTGCTTCCCTTGCCATTGTTTCAGGGGATATTTCTTCTTGTTGTTCTTCTCCTTCATCTTCTGTAGTTTTTCCTGTGTCTATTTTTTTTGCTTTTGTCTTTGCTGCCTTTGGTGGCATTTTCTCCTTTTCTCGCTAAGTCCCTACCTTTCTTGTAGCAGTCTTTTTCTGAGCTTTCTTGGGCTTCTTCTTCTCATCTTTTGTTCTCTTCCTCTTCTCTGCTTTTGATGTTGCTTTCTTTTCTGCCTTAGGTTCAATTGTTGTTTTGTCAAGTTTCTCCTCTTCTTCCTGTTTCTCCTCTATTTCTCCTTCTATTTGAATATTTTGTGCCTTCTCATGAACTCCCTTCTCAAGTTCCTCTTTCTCCTCCTCCTCTTCACCGTCGGATGGGCTAAGGTCATCAGTCAAAGTTTTGATGTCATCTTCTCTAGACATGTTCTTAAAAATTTCCCAAGCTATGGGGATGGTGTATGTGTCTAGGGAATCTTCCACCAATAATTTAACGAGGCCATGGTGGGCCAGCTAGTGTGGGACCCTTGCATTCAACTTGGTGCCACAATCTATCAAAGATTGGAGGAGGAAATATGGTAGACTGAGATTTCTAGCTGCAGGTAGGTCCATCCCATATCTCAATTCATGCAATAACCTGTAGTGATAACCATAAACTATACTAAATCTTCCTTCACAAGTGATATATTTCATGACCAGGTAGCTGACTTCACTCCATGGAGGAGGTAAGCTTGTCCTTCAGACCCCATTCTTATCCTCTACAGGATGCTCATCAGGCTAAAAAAATGTATTTTTAGCAACCTATCCCAATGGATTTTCCTCTTTGCTCCAAGGGAGCCCAAGTGGAAGACCTGTGATTCTACTGATAAAATCTGGTGTAAGCTCTAGGGTCAAACCCCTGAAACTGACTGTAGCATGTGTTTTCGAATGGGGTCTTAAGGACATAAAAATTTTTCAGTCACCTCCTCATCATATCCATGAATTCTCTGAAAGAAAGACATCCAGTTTGACCTGGTGAAGAGGGCCACCACTTCGAGGTGCTCATGCAATTTGTTGGAGTTCAAAGGCTCCTTTCTCATAAAACCTCCTGGCATGGTGTTTAGTGGTTTCTGAAAATGCTCAAGTTAGGAAAAGGAAATGCTTCCAAAACCAGAAACAGAGGGATAATTGAGTTTTTTTATTTTGAAACCAAAGAGGGAATTTCCTGTGTGCTTCTTCTTCACAACATTAATTTGCAATTTTTCCCTCTCTTCAAATTGTTTTCAACCTGAATTTGCCTCTCTGTTTTTGGAAAAAAAATCAATACTTTGACAGAACATAGAATAGATAAAACAATGTTTTTTTAGAGAGTAAACAGACTTGCAAATTCGTTTCTTTCCCAGGCTTAATTTTCTATGGTTGTAGCTCTTTTCTACAGAGGAATGCGAGGAAGAAAAAGATAGATTTTGAATGCAGAGAAGAAAACGGAGAGACTATATGGAATTCATGAAAACACAGGCAGACTTTTAAGCTTCTCTTTCCTTCCTTTTTCAACCCAATACTTTACTTTTAATCCACCACCTGATATAGATATATTGTATGCAGAGCGGGTTCCCGAGCCTACCTCTTTTCAAGCTCGAATTTGACAAAAATCCCAAATTTTTCTTCTATAGAGCTGCTCTTTGGCCTTCCTGTAGAAAGCCTCTTGTAGATGGTGTTCCTGCTCCTGTAGAATGCAGTAGTGCTCCTGTAGAGCCCGATAGGTGGGAGGGTTTTGAAAAACTAGCAAAAAACAACTGGTTCGCTATTTTGTAGGTGGTAGGTGAGTACTGCAGTCGAGAAGTCGTCAAATCAAATGAAACAAAAGGTGGTGGAGGCTTAGACTGCACTGTACTTAAACTGATGGCGTAATCCACGGTGAGGAGGTTAGGTGGCTGGATGGGTATGTTATCCCCATCTGGACCGTTGGTCCTACGCCAGTGTCATTATGGTTCTTCATGTCACCTGACCGCCATCGCCTCCCTCATTCCTATTATACGCCACCGCTACTACCAATTCTATGTTTTTCCTTCCCAAGTTGACGGGCCACACGTGCTGACTGTGTATCTGATCTGTGGTTTGAATTGGATGAGGCTCATTTGAACTCCATGAGGGTGTGTGAACTGAATGAGGGTGGCTAGTTAGCTGGCCACCGATTCTATTTAATCGTGACCATTCCAATAGTTCATGCAGTTCCTAAATACTATTCATGAAATCGAGGAATAGGTTTGGCCACTTACCTGTTAGTCGTTGTTGTGCTTTGCATGTTTCGGACTTTGGCACTTCATTTCCTCGTTATTGTTGTTGCTTGTGCCCTGCATGCTCGGCCTTTAGCTTGTGCTGGTGTTTTGTTGATCAGGCTCTTCTCCTTACCTGTTGCATACATCCTGGCTATGTTGACCCTGTCTCTAGAGTTTGTTTTTCAAAGGGATCAGCCACTACAGGAATCCTGCAGGATTTCCTGTAGTTGCTTCTCCTTCTGAAATTGTAGGCTAATGCTTGAGCAGGGGATAAAAAGACAACTGAAGAAGGTTCTGAATGAAAGAAATAGCAGCTGGGAGGCATCAGGTAAGAATAAGTAAAGAACATTGTTGCTTTATTTGTCATCATTTTTTTGTGTTTACGGAATGAAAGAAACAAAATTTCTGTATTTGTCTGTGCAGGGAAAGAAAAAAAAGAGTGGAAACGTGGGTGTGCAGGAATGGAATGGAGAGTTATGTGGATGGATGGTGGCAGGGAGGTTCACAGGCCTTCTAAACAAATTTCCAGCCCTCTGGTTCTTCTCTGAACTTGATTTTTGCCTTTCTGTAGTTTCTACAGGAGCCTCCTATAGAATACATAGAGTTTCCTGTAGGATGCGAAATTTTTAGAACAAATGAGACCAAGGCTTGGGAAAGGATAACGACGATGGAGGTATGGACTATGAAGGGTGTATGTAGCCTGGCCATGTATTTTTCTCTTGTGTGACCCTCCTACAACCTGCAATTCATTCAAAAGAAGTCAG
Organism: Pinus taeda; assembly: GCA_000404065.3. Classification (NCBI taxonomy): domain Eukaryota; kingdom Viridiplantae; phylum Streptophyta; class Pinopsida; order Pinales; family Pinaceae; genus Pinus; species Pinus taeda. The sequence goes on from APFE030623425.1 coordinate 297,810, forward strand.
GTCTTTTGGTTTTTTTTTTTTTTTTTTTTTTTGA